>VZTH01011152.1:58930-72375 GCA_013397815.1 Aleadryas rufinucha
CCTCCTCCCTCTGGGAGCTATCTTTGTTTAATGGGCAATCAAGGACCCTGCCCATGGCTCATAGATAACTGCCTCTGGACAATCTTTTGTTAATGGGCCCATCAATGCCTTATCATCCCATTGTGAGAAGCTCCACCCAGAGGGAGAAACCAAGCATTCCATCCTAAATATAAACTAGGATTCCAAACACCACAGACAGCCTTTCCCACTGGACTTCCAGAGGACAAGAGCTACCACTGGACTTTCAGACGGAGACCAGACTTCTTTTTCTGCAGGATCACTGCTTTAACAGGACCACTTCATCTGAACTGCTACCAGCACCCTGACTGACAGGGTGCCAGGTTGTATTCTGACTTTGTCAGTGGTTCACTTTTGTGCTATTGCATTTATTTTACCTTTTCCCTATTAAATTGTATTTCTGACTTGGAGTCTCACTGGTTTGCTTTCAAACCTGTACACCAACCAAACAAAAGATTTCTTTGTGCAAAGTGACTAATTCCAAGGTAGAAGTCAAGCTCCTTGTTATTGAAGTCTACTTTCCGAATATTGTAGAAGCTTGAAAGATTGGTTCTGCTGTACAGGGACGTAAATGAAACTGAGATAGCTGTAAACTACCGTTTGAAGCATCATACAGTTTCTGAAATGTCTTCACTAGATGTTTGCTCCTGGATTTTGTTTGGGGTTGCATGTTTGGAGGTGGGGGAAAAAAAAATCTAGGCGTCACAACTAACAGCCGCTTTGTGATGCAGTTTACTGGGACAGGTACTAAAAAGCTGCTTAAGCTGGCATCTTTGGTACTTGTCGCTTCTGTCTAGAAGACTGAATGGAAAGCCATAACAGAGACCCACTTTTACAAATGCTGTGAATAATTCATGAAGAGTTGGTCAGAATTAGTTTTAGTATTCATTTGTAAAACTTGAAAATTAACCTTCACACTACCTCTTCACTGGGTTTGAACTAGTTGAAATCCATGGAAACAGAGTGCATTTAAGGTTGTTGAGAAGTGATGTTTAGTTTATGCACAGTCTGTTCTTTCATCTGGATTAAAAATGCCGGCAAGATAATCCAATTGAGATCATAATCTTGTTTGTAGCTCTGATCTTGCATCACAGGAAATGCATCTGTGTTCAAGTGAGCACTGGTACACAAATAAAAGATTTGGATAAAGGAGGTTGTGAATGCCTCAAATGTTACCTTAAGATTGAATATGACAAATTAGGATTTTAAAGAGCTGCCGACTGAGGCAGAGGAGGAAATTTGAGAAAAGCATGGTCCTAGAAGCAGGGACAAGCATGTGGGAATGTAAAACACAGGTGCCAGCAGCATGGTGCAGGGTCACTGTACCCCAGGGCAGCTGGAGAATGAGCTGCTTGGGTGAAGATGCTTTCTCTGCACTTCAGCAAGTGGGTCCACAGGGAGCAGGTGGGGTTTGGCTTAATGGGCAAACTTTCTTCTCCTGTCCTAAAGACAAAGGGTAGCAGGGCTGTTACAGCTCCTGTAGTGTTTTTGCTGGCTGGATCTTCACAAGGAAGGTGAGCGTGGAGCGGCTGCAGCTTCTTGGCTATGCTGGTGCCTGGTGGAAATGGTTAGACATCCCTGGTAAACCTCAGTCTGTGGTGGATCAGCTTCTGCCAGTCTTTGCTTTATGCTGTTCTGGTACAGTGCAGACCAAGATACACCGCCTTCTCACTCTTTGTTCTGTTACTGACTTGGCTAAGGCAGGGATATTTTGTTGTCTCTGAAAATTTTATTTTGGAGTTTTGTTACTTCTCAGGTTTTTTCCCATTAACTACTGAATTTTCAGTTGGAGGTTTCTAATAAGCAAAAATTTTATATTGGAGATGTAGTTTTTCTGCCAAGGTACAGGTTGTGTTACAGGGGCTTTTTTGGATGTGCATTACTTTGGTAGGGACTGGTGATTTTGATTGTTGGTTGTATTTTTGTGATGGATTTTCTGTTCACCATACCTTTGGTCACTCAAAAGCGTGCCAGGTAAAAAACATGTTCATGAACTTGTTTAACATGAGCTTGGTATCTATCCACACCATAACTGGTGGTATGTTCAATTGTTCCACCTCTAAGTCCAGCCAGTCATTGCCCACTGTTCAAACCATTAATCATTTATCTGCCATCTTGGAGCTAAAGTGAGATATGCTGGCAAGGCATGTGCAGGTGCAGATCCCTCAGTCTATTACATGAATAAAGATACTTCTTCCAGGATGTTTGGTGTATAAGGTCATGGTTGGATTTACCAGGTAGAATTAAAGTCTCAGATTCTTAAAATGAATCTGGAGTCTCATCCTAGATCAGTCATATACCAGGCTCTGGGAAAGCTTTGGGGGTTGATTTGTAGTTTGTAAATGAAAGAAGGTTAGAAGGAAGTTTCCCTTTACCACAAGTGTCTGTTTTGTGGTGTTCAGGGAGCACTGAAATTGGGAGCTCATGCAAGAAAGCAGTTCGAACTGAGAACCTTATGTATAACTCTTGTTACACTGTCAGGGAAAAGTAAGGTGTAAAGGATAGTCTGAAAGACTCACACGTGAGCATAACTTCTGCAACCCTGCCATACACATAGGACCTTGTTCAGTTTTCAGGTCACATGGGTATATGTGTTTTGGGAGAGTCACTTTTTCTGAAATTAATTTTTCTTGGTTCTCTTTCTAGGATCACATGATTCTTTCAGCTACTGGGTTGATGAGAAATCTCCTGTGGGACCAGACCAAGCAACAGCCATCAAACGTTTGGCCAGAATTTCCTTTGTTAGAAAGATCATGAAGAAATGGTCAGTGACTCAAAATCTGACTTTCAAAGAGCAGTTGGAAGGTGGGATCCGCTACTTTGATCTTCGTGTATCTTCCAAACCTGGGGAAATAGGACAAGAGATTTACTTCATACATGGCTTATTTGGCATCAAAGTATGGGATGGGCTGAAGGAGATTAATAGTTTTCTTGAGCAGCACCCCAAGGAAGTAATCTTCTTGGATTTCAATCATTTCTATGCCATGGATGACAGCCATCACCACTTCTTGATCAACAGGATCCGCTCAGCATTTGAATCCAAACTTTGTTGTGTTGAATGTGTAGAATATGTGACATTACTGTACATGTGGGAGAAGAAACACCAGGTAGGGAAAGGATGTTTAATGTTTTTCAAACCCAAAATGTTAAGATTTTAAAGAGACAAGCTTTATGTAGTTCCCACTGACAGGTATTGGACCAAGGATGCTGGTGATGGTCAAGTTAAAGCCCACTAGGGCCTCCTTTATGTAGTGTACATGTTTTCCTCCATTTACGTGCAGCTGTGTATCCCCTCATCTGTGGTGTGGCCAGTCTGTGTCCTGCTCCCAAGCATACTTGTTAAAGAATTAAACTGTAGTATCCTTGGAGCCTTGTGCTCTTCACAAATGGTTTTCTCTTCTGGAAGGGCAGAACTTGCAGAAGAGAAGTTTTCTCTTCTTGTAGTGCAGACTTGAGATGATGAGGATTTGATTAGCTGTTGTCTTTCTGGCCAGTGTGAAGCATATAAGCTTTAGCATGACTGAGGTATGGTACTGAATTTCTTACCTCCTTTGCAACCATCCAGATCTGCAGAGGTGAGGTTAATGCCTCTTCTCTGTGGTAACTGCTCCCAGAGGTACATGAAAATTGGGAACAGAAAAGGGTTTCAGCGGCAGCAGAGTCTTAAACTGGAAATGAAGCTTTGAGGAATTGAACTGATGCTGTCAATGCTAGGGTTCAAAATTAATCTTGTGTCAATGTGGGTGGTAATAAGCGTTGCCTCTTTGTGCTGTAGAGAAGCACCTTACAAGGTGTAAAATACTAACTTTGGATTTGATGGTTTTGTTGACAGCAGGACTGGCTTTGGCATCTCATGCAGCAAGTGTGAGCACGATGCCAGTATGCCAGCCATGTGCCAGTCAGCCCAGCACGCTTTAGCCTCTTTGTAGGAGGTACTCAGAAGATGACAAAACTGCTAAAATCCTTAACTTCAAGTACAGATACAGTATTTCCTGGTAGTAAGAATTTGCAATGCATTTAAGCTGAGCTCTTTAAATGACAGAGGCAACTTTGTAATTTTAAACTGATAACCTTTAAAGCCTGAAGCAATCCTGTCCTCAAAGCTGAACAAAACGGTCTCCATCTCCTTTGGCAATAGTGCAACAAATTTACTGACACTCATGACTCAAGAGCAGCTTCTTTTTGCAGGTCCTCTTTTCACTCCTACAGTAGCTGCAGCAGTACTGTATGAACATAAACCAATGCAACAGCCTGTTCAAATAAAAATATAGTCATTGTTAATTTTTTTGTTTTGTTCTGTTAGGTTCTCATATTTTACCACCACCCTTTGTATCAGGAATATCCCTTCCTATGGCCGGGTAATAAAATGCCAGCACCATGGGCTAATACAACTAATGTGCACAAACTGCTACAGTTCCTGGAGACCACACTTGGGGAACGAAGTCGTTATGGGACTTTCCATGTATCTCAAGCAATTCTCACACCTCGAGTGAAAACGATTGCACGGCATCTGATTCGTGGTCTGAAGAACACACTTGTTCATAGGTAAGGACTTGTCTTGATTTTCTCAGTTCTTTACTTAACATGTCTTGTGTTGAAAGAGGCACTGAGCAGGCAAGAAACTAGGAAATGTTTGGTTAGGCTTGCTGAAGGCATGCAGTTTTGCTCAGTACTGTTGTTCATGAGAGATAATTGCAATCATTAAAAATAAAGAATTAGTGAAAATAATAAAGTAACAGGGTGTATATGTGTTTCCTTGTAAGTGGAACTTTTTCTGAATGTGATAGGATTTTGTAAAATGTGGGATGGATGTGTGGCTTCAAACCAATAATTCATTCTACACTGGTCGAAGTTGAATTTAGGGGGGAGGAAAAAGCTTGTGCCACAGAGGAAAATTGCTTATTTCCAGACTCAGTGTTGCATTTGTCCATGCAAATGTCTCAGTAACTTCAGTAACAGCCAGAGATGTATGTCCTAGGGCAGTATTTTACCTTGTACTTTTAGGGGACGGGGGGGGAGATTTTCCAAAAATTAGATCCACCATTTGATTTTTTTTTCTTACCACTGACCATTGTACAATTAATTTGCCCATGAGTAAGGTCACTGTAAGAGGCTTTTGCTTTGATAAGCACAGAGTGCCAGCAACTTTTAATAGCATTAACAGCATGCTGTTAGGATAGCATGGTGATAGGTCAGGAACACAGGATAGTTCCATATGATTTATTTTATGGAATTATCATCCTGTAGCCTGTTTGCTAAAAATTACCTGAACTGTAAAAGTCCTCTTGGATATTAGGAAGAAATTCCTCCCTGTGAGAGTGGTGGGGTCCTGGCACAGGTTGCCCAGAGAAGTTGTGGATGCCCCATCCCTTGGAAGTGTTCAAGGCCATGTTTGATCAGGCTCTGAGCAACCTGGTCTAGTGGAAGGTGTCCCTGCAAATGGCAAGGGGTGTTGGAAGGAGATGATATTTAAGGTCCTTTACAACCCAGGCCATTCAATGATTCTTTGAATAAGGAAATTTCAGGTTAGGTATGAATCTGGGAATTTTCAGACCCCTTCCTGTTTAGAGGCGTTAATCTGGCTCACGCACAGTCAGAGCCCGGTGCTGGCTCGGCGTGGTGGCGGTGGCTGGGGCCGCTGCTGTGCCGGCCGCGCTCGGCACCAGGTGGCGCTGGGGGCCCGCGAGCGGCCGCGGCTCCCTGAGCGCCGGGGCCCCGCGGGCATCAGCGCAAAGGCCGGCCGGAATTCTGAGCCAAAACTAGCAAACGATCGTGGCATTTCGTGGAATGGGCGAGCAGCTTTGTTTCAAGGGACTCCTGGCACAGATCTGCGCTGTAAGCCACTGTTACCGGGAAGCCTGCCTTCAATCCATCCCTTTCCCTTATCCTTACCACTCGTTTGCAAGTAAACCGAAAGTTGCAAATAGATGCTGCTGTTTGCATAAGCATGATTGCTTGTGTGCATTTGCACAAGCTAGCTGATGTGCAAATCTGTCTTTGCAGGTTTATGTAGATGCCTGCCTTCTTGTATGTAAATTTTCCCTTGAATATGAATATTTAAGTGTTCTTGAGCTCTTGCTAAAGAAGAAATGTGCAACAGTCGCACTTAGCTGGCTGAAGTCTGGTATGTCCCCTGGCAGTAATTATGCCTTCACTCATGGTTCTTGATAAGATTTTTTTTTTAATTGTCCTGATATAGCAGGAGTGGAGTGTTTTTATATTTTTTGGGTTTCCTTTTTTCTCTTCATCCTGTTAGCTAATTTGCTGGCGTACCATCTTCTCAGATAATGTATACATGTTACAGCAGTAATCTGGATAATGCTAACATATTTAGCCATTTGTGTTTAACTGCTGAAAAGCCTGGTGTTTCATGTTAGAGTGCAAAAAAGCTGGTGCAGGCTCCTGACTTGCGCTGTGTCCAGGAAGTTACTTGAAATTTCTCCCCGTGGTAGAATTTCTAACTTGATTTAACTCAGTTCCTGACACACCTCTCCTTTCTTCAGTTATAGTGATGTATAGCAGGATGTTCAACCCCTGTGGAGCTGACAGCTTCATTCTACGTTTGGTTTCCCTGACCCCATTGCTCTGGGTGGGTCTGGAGGCTGGAGAGAGTTTGGGAGAAATGCAGTGTGCTGCCTCCCAACAACGTTTTTCCCGCCCACCCTGAGGCAAAGAAGGGCAGGGGAACATCTTAGGCCAGGTACAGCCTTGCTTTGTGTTACACTGAAGTCTGCTGTGAAATGGAGCGTTTGACTTAACGTGTGCTTGGGTGAGAACAAACCAGGGTGGAGAAAACTGAAGTGCAGTGTTAACTCCTGAAGCACAGACTGCCCAGTGAATATAGAGAAGGTTTGTATGCCTGCTAGTTTGGATTGATGCCTGACCAATATGTCTGCTTGATAGCTCATGACCACGTGCTATGTTAAGCACTTGTCTCATCAGCCAGTTGCATTTAGGGTAACAGCCAGGACCCAATCACAAATATGAGATAATGTATTTTGTGAACAGCATGTTGTGTTTGAAATTAGTAGAGTATGTATAGATAAGTGCCTCCTTTAAAATGTTTAATTTTCTTTATTTCAATTTCTTTAGGAACCTGCCCATGATTTTGAATTGGGTGAAAGCACAGAAGCCTGGTGTTATGGGTGTTAACATAATTACATCAGACTTTGTGGAGCTGGTTGACTTTGCTGCTACAGTTATTGCATTGAATGACCTCCTTTTAGAAGAGGATGAATCTGCAACTTAAATCCTGACTGCTGTGTCCCACTTGTGCTCCTTAGTGGACGTCTTTGAACTATGCTAAATGTTTTACTTGTCAAGTGAAACCTATTGTAATCTCTCCTTATGCAAAAAGTTTCCTAGAGGAAACGTGATTAAACATCCCGTTCAGCCGGGTCCCTTCTCCTGCTGTCGTGCGGACCTGAGTGAACTGCGTGCTGTGTGAGTGCTGCTGCATCTGTGTGTGTGTGTGCTCTGTTTGGCTGAGCTGTGCACACATCTGCTGCCGACAGGGGCTGGCCTCTGGAGCAGATGTACCCCATTGTGGTGCACATCTCCCTGGTGACCGTGCTCCCTGTGCCCCCGTGTGTGCATCCTGCCTGCTTCCCATGGCCAGGGCTCACACCAGGGATCACTGCTGATCCCATGGCAGCGTGACCAGGCTGGCCGGGGTAGCATTGTTCTTGGCCCACCTCAGGCGTAGCTGGGCTCAGCTGGAGGCTGCTGCTGTGTTCATTATGCTGTTTTAGACACTACCTCTTACTTACTTGAGGAGACAATACTGCTGTTGTTCAGGGGGAAGCTGTTAACACTGTTAAATATCCAAACTGTCCTTTGGGCCTGAGAGGTGAAGGCTTGGAACTTTCTTCTCTACCTCGTTATTTTACTTTAGTACTTCAGTACGTTTATTGCAACCATGCTTAAGTGTGTTTCTTTTGGCATTAATTCAGAGAATATTTCAGTCTTCGAATTTTGAGGATTGTAACTCAAGTCTGAATTCCTGTTTCCTGTGACATATAGGAAACATTAATTTTCCTGAATTCCTGGGACATTTAGGAAACTACAGCATAACCTTTTTCTTTTACCTATTGGTCACTTGGGTTTTTTTAATCCATCAGTTCTTCTTTGGGGAAAGTCTCTCACCCAGGCACCCCTTCTCTGGAAGGAGGTGAGCCAACTGGGGTCTTGCTCGATTTTCTAAGAACTGGAGCTGACAGGGACTGCTCAAAGCCCAAATACTGGATCACTCTGATTTGTGATGAGACAGTGAATTCTGCAGTCAGACCCAAAAGTTGTGCTTGTAGACAGAGAGCCACAGCCATTGAGAGAGAAATTTCTCCAGCCTTCACCTGCTTGTGACAGAGTAAGCAATAATCACACAAGCACAGGCAGGTGTCAGTACTGCTTCTTTCTGTAGTCATACTCATTTTTGTGCTGGTTCACAATGAAATGTGACCATGTGTGTTTGAGCCAATGCAATCATATGTTGGTACTTATCAGCACTTTATTTACTAGCTGATAGTATCCTATGGTCTGATTTATCTTCATTATTTTATTTTTAAAAAAAAAAGCACAAAAGGGACTGATTAGCAGATACTTCTCTGCTCAATCATCTTCCTAAAGCAACTACTGGTGCACTACTTATTCACTGGTTATGGATTTGTATTTATGTCTAAGCTTATTTATTATAGAATGGATTGTCTTTATACATATTTTATTCAAAGGAAAGATTAATCTCCAGATTTTTTATTTATTTTGTTGTTTTATCCTGTATCTGCCATCATGGTCTAACAGCTGTGAAAAATCCCAACCTTCTTTGTTTGCTTGTCACAACTCAGGAGAAGTTTAAAGGTTTGCAAACTTTCCATGTGAACCTTGGCTGAGTTCAGAGCAGACTGTAATCTGATTTATCTGTTGTTTGCATGGCATTCATTAGAGTTCCTTGAATTTTTTGACTGAATCGTTCCTCGAAGGGAGTTGGAGGTGGGGGAAGTGCCTGTCACTCACTATCTTTCTCGTTTCCACTTGTGTCTCAGTGATAGGGGACAAGTCATAAAAATCAGGGTTTGGGAACTATGTTCAAATTTCTAGTTTAGTACTTCCTTTTAAAACCACAGCAGAAGGTTTTTATTGGTTTTGGTAGTTTTTTTCTTGTTGATGAAACTGCCAGAACCTGTTTTGAACAGTTCTGTTCAGTCTGCAAGTTTATTTAAAATACCTGGATTTTCCTTAGCTGAATTTTGTGTTTACTTCTTTACTCATGGCCCCGACTGATATTCCATGTGGGTTTGGTTTCAGTGGTTTTCTTCTGCAAATTCTTAGTGCTCAGAGCTCAGCTGGGTAGAGCATGGTGTTTACACCAAGGTTGTGGGTTTGATCCCTGTGTGGGCCATTCACTTAAGAGCTGGACTCATGACCCTTGCAGGTCCCTTCCAGCTCAGACTATTCTGTGATTCTGTAACTTGGCTTGAATGCCAATGAAGCAGAAGTAATACCTTTGCAAGGTTCCCTGCAGAGCTGGAAGACAAAGCAAGGTGAAGTGAGTATGATATTTGTATTTGACCCTTAATCTATTTTGTACTGTATATACATATATCTGCCTCAAAAGAGATTTATTTGGCTTAACCAATATTTGTTTGTGTGTGCACAGTAATGACTGTCATTAGTCCTTCTACTGTATTTATCTGAGTAGAGATGGGATGGGCTCAGGGCTTTGGTTAGACATTTTTAAGTGCAAACTCCGAAGTTTCTCTAACATTTGCTGTTAGCTCTTGCCTCTTGAAATAGAAAGTAACATGCTGGGCGTTAAGAGTGTTAGCAGAGGGAAAAGAAATGGAAAATAGATTTAGTATTAATGATTTGGGGGAGGGGGGGACGATGACGTTTCTGCAATTTTGGCCTGTCAGAAGAGACTCGTGTGTCATTTCAGAGCAGTACTTGGTAGTGTGTTTCCAATGTGAGGAACCTGCCAGTCTCAAATGGTGAGTTGGGCAGCTGGCAGGTAACATTTGTCTGTGCCATGACATCTCCCTTGGCTACTCTGGGCAATGTTCATGCTGGTAGAATTGGTCCTAGGGTTGTCCTAAACCATCCTAACTAAGCAATATGAGCTACCTTTTGTCTATTCTATTACACAGAGCAAAGCTATCCATATAATAGGCTTATCTTGCTTACTCAACACCGAAACATATCCAGACTTCCTCGTGCTTTGCCAAATGGAACTCATCTAGGCTTGGACTTTAGGCTGTAGGCTCTATTTTCCAGCATTACAAAATTAGAAGGTGAGCTGGGTAGGAAGGGAGGATCAAGGAAGTAGGGCAGTAGTTTGCATCCAGTGTCCACATG
Organism: Aleadryas rufinucha; assembly: GCA_013397815.1. Lineage (NCBI taxonomy): Eukaryota > Metazoa > Chordata > Aves > Passeriformes > Aleadryas > Aleadryas rufinucha. The sequence continues at coordinate 69,296 of VZTH01011152.1, forward strand.
GAAGGTGTGGCAGTGCTTAGCCCAGTTCTGGGCAGCAGAGTGGAGCAGGTCTGGCAGGTGAGTGACAGCACAGCAGCTCACACTGAGGCACTTGGCCAAGTCTGGCCCCTGAGCAGTCTGCCCCTGAGATGAGCAAATAACAGCCTGCAAGGTCAGGATGTGTGAGCTTGAAGGGAATAAAGATGGGTATGAGCACAGAAGAAGGCTGGGGGGTTCTTACTGCTGATGTAGATGCACATCTGGTGAATACAGTGGTTTTAGTCTTGCTTGTGTATCTCCAAAGCAGTAGAGTTCACTTTTAAACAGGCTGGGTAGGAAACTTCCCCAGAAGAATTGTTCTGACCTCTTGACCATTTGGTAGGTGCTGGGAGAGGAAAAGTCAGAAAACAAGCAGCTGCTCGAGGCAAAGTACTTAAACTGTGTATTCTTGAATAATTACACATCTGGTTTGTTATTACAGATTCAGGTTAGTTATACACTGGTTTATGACTTGTTTCTCTTCCTGGTGTGCAGTCCCTGAATGCCAAACACGCTGGTGGCATTCCTCTTCTCACACTGCTGCTATGTGCAATTTAAGGGCGTATTTGAGGCACAGTAGACCTCTGTGTGCATCTCTGATGGGAAGTAGTAGGGAGATGTTTGTTTTGGAGCATCTATGAGTTTTAGCCTCTTACTGTGTCCCATAGATGAAAACAGAAAGGAGTTAGTACTAGATTTTGCAAACTGACAATCTGTTGGCTTCTTACTTGGGGACTACTGTCATGATATATTGAACTGCATAGGAAAATGGTGGAGTCACCATCTCTGGAAGTGTTCAAAAATGTGTGGATATGGCACCTGAGGACATAGTTTAGTAATGAAAACAGCAGTGATGGACTTGGTCTTGTCCAACCTTGACAATTCTGTGATTCAGAGCAGAAATGCTGACTGCAAAAAGGCTTATATTCTGTTAAACAGCCTCTTTGGAGGAAAGAATAATAGGGAAATGGTGTCTTTGCTCTTAGCACATGCTGGGGTTTGATGGTTTTGGTACTGACTTAGCTGAATGTTGGAGTTTAAAAAGCACCTGAACTGTAAGGTTGAAGAAGCACTTTTGAGCAGGGATTTTGGCTCAAACAGAAGCAGAGCTTCTGCCAAGATGCTTATCTATTCTCATCTGGCTAAGCCTTTGGAAATACTTTCCTTGCATACCTGTCTCAGGTGTCAGAGTTCACTGATGTACCATTTAGCAGACCAGGGTTTAGGACTTTAAATAGATAGAGATAGAGGACATGGATATTTTGATCTAGATTTGGGTTACCTATGGAAGTCTGACTGAGCATGTGTGACTTGAGATCTACTTGAATATGCAGTATTTAATATGATGTCCATATGCTGTTTCCATAAGACTTTCATCTTGACTTGAACACATAGTTACCAATCCCTAATAAGAAATTTTTTTGGTCAGAGGACCACAGTTTGGGACAAAACTTCAGGCAAATTTTCAGTGCTTGTTAAAGCACAGAGAAATTGTCTAATGTGGGGAACAGAACTGACTCAAAAATTTATTTGAAGTATAGATCAGGTCTAAATGCAGTCCTTTTGGCAGTGGGAAATAAGATTTTTCTTTTCTTTTTTGACAAATTCTTATTCCAGCTTTGGTTTTTAGCTCAACAGATGGGTAGAAGAGCCAGAGCATATGGTGAAGAGCAACTAAATTTTATGCTAAGGACATGCATGTAGGACTAACTGTGGTAAGAGTGTAGTGATTTACTTAATGGCACCTTTAATGGTAATCCTATTAGGTCTTTGGTTTAGGTTGTTAAATCAGTCTCTATTTTGTATTAAAAATAATCAGTCACACTAATTCAATACATCTGTTCTGTTGAAGTGTGTTTACTTCTGTATGCGTATTTATTTCTCTACAAGTCCTATCAAGTAAACTTTTAATTGTAGGGACTGGAATAGGAATGTCAGCTTTAGAACTGTGTGCTGAATCTGCTTCTATGTTATATCCCTGAATATTTATGTATTGTGTTGTCCTTTTAAACAGTACTTCTCTTATCCTTTTTTTAGACCTGTGATACCATCTACATTGAACTGCAGTGCATTTTTAATTTTGAAAGAAGCGTTGATCAGCACATTGTATATAAAAGCAATTTAGATGGTTCTTTGATTTTTCTCAATGTCAATTGTATTTTCCAGATGGATTTTTTTGTATTTATACTGTGGAAGGGTGCAGAGGGGACCAGGTGAAGAGTTACCAATTCTCAGTCTTTGTTTTGTGCAGTTTGTCTTCTTTTGGCAGTTTGTGCTTTACTCACCTGTCTGATTCAGTTTTGTGAAACCAGGATGCCTCATCTGAACTGCGAATAAATTTGAGGTTTACATCTGTTTCTTCTACTTTATATCATTGGGGGGTTTAATCCTGAAAATAAAAAGTACAACTTGAGCTAACCGTCTTTGGTGTGTGTTTTGTACTGCTGATTGTTTTGATACATGATGATTACACTGTGAGTCAACTAACATCAGTTGAGCTCAGTAACTTCTCTGATGCAGAATGGTGTCATTGAAGGTTGGTTTGGGGTTTTTTTGAGGTGCTCCATCTTGCTGCACTTGTGTCCCCTGAGTAGTCAGACCCTGACAGCATCCTTTTTTTCAGGATGTGCTGACAGCTGCTTAGAGCAAGTAGTAGTGCAAAGGAATTAGAAATCAATGTGTGCTTGCACTTGTGTGCACATCTTTGCCTGACTGCACTGGGACAAAAGCCTACTAATCCATGGATCCAGTTCTATCCTGGAAGGCAAGTACAACTTCTGTGCAGCCTCTACTGCTGTAATACAGGTGATGAAGCTCCATTGTAACACTTGATCAGGAGACAAAGCATTGATAATGATTCCTGGAGCCTGGGCTAATGTTGGATGCTTGTAACCCAGTGAGATCAGACACACCCTTCTCTTGGCTTGCTTTCGGTGCGCAGGTCTTGAAGATGTGGCAGTACAGGTGGGGGGAGAGGGGGAGAGTGGATGGCCCTGATTCCCTCATGTTTTCAGACAGTGGTGACTGAAGGGGAGCTGTCTGTAGATTTTTTTTTTTTTTTT
>VZTH01011152.1:72458-128354 GCA_013397815.1 Aleadryas rufinucha
TTTTTTTAATCCCAAAGTTAGAGCTGGGAATTCTGAGCTTAAGCACTGCCTGTTGTCTCAGACCTCGAAGTAGGTGTTTGCAAACCAGCCTTCATTAGCAGTGACTCACACAAAGCTAACCATTGGTGTCAGTAATGTCTACAATGTGCTGTAGGGAGGGAGTGTGCCACTCGTTTTTTCAGAATATACCTATGCAGCACGAGTCTAAAGTGACTGGCATGAGCTGCCAGTGTGTAAAAAGTTGATGGTTAAATAGCTTGGAGCAGCAGTGTGACTTCCACCCCCCATATACTGTTTCCCCAGGCCAGGAAAATTAGGAACCTTAGAGGAGACTTCAGGTGCAAGAGTGAGCATGATTTCATCATATTGCTTCACCAGAGGATTTAATGGATTTTTTTTTTTTAAAGTCTGTGTGCCTTTAGCAATGCTGGACAAGGTCACACATGTATATACATGCACATATATGCATGAAGTAAATTGTTGTTTTGAAGCATATAATGGGACTGCAAAAACTAGAAGCATGTTCTGTGACAAATTTATGCACGCCCTTTATACCAAGTTTCGCTGTTGCCACAAACCTGTGATTAGCTGTTCCAACAGAACCATTCCTGAATTGCATGTGTCTTACTATTTACCTCTTGGGGAGGCTGCTGAACCTGCATGCAGTTTTTTTAGCTGTGGAGGATAAACTCCTCCACGCTGTCTGAAGGACACCCAGTTTGGAACCTGGGGTGTGCTGCCAACTGCTCTCATTCCATGTGTAGCTGGAAGGTGAGCAAAATGCTGGCAGGCTCTGGAGCTGAGTAATGGTAATGTCACTGATTCTTCTCATCAGTTAGGTGACACACCATACACTTGCATTAGGCTAGAAGAGCATTTGACCAAAAAGCCTCTCTCCAATTTAAATGTGCTAAGTGGGGTCAGTTTGCCATGCTCTTGGATGAGCAGATGCTGGAAAAAGAAACCAAGTGAATTTTGAACTACTGCTGGTTGGTGAGTCCAGCTTTTCTTCTTGGGGATCAGAGTTTGATCTGCTCAGCTGATAGCAGTGCCAGTGCCTGAAGTCAAGACAAAGTGGATTCTTCTGGAAAAGATGGTGAGTGTGACCAGGATCACTAACAGATAACTTGCTATATAGATAAGCTGTTAATACAATCACACTGAAAATCAACTTTCCCTCAGTTTAGGGATTTGTTTAAATTAAAGGCAAAATTTGCTTAGAGTAGAAAATGGCTTGTTGTTTTTGTTCTTTCTTGTCTATCTCTTATCTGCAGTAGAAATAAATATACCTTGGGGGAAGAACTTTGGGATGGTGCAGAGTCTGCTCAAGAGAGAAGCTACTGTTGTACATATAGCTGTGTAGGTTTATATCTGCAGGTTCAACAAAAATTTGGCCTCAGAGTCAGTACTGTTTCTTTCAGCAACCAGTGAGAACACATGCCCATGGCAGAACTGGTTACATGGCCAAATTTGTGGATTAAAGTTTCCAGCATAATCTGTGGGCTGAAATTGCATATGGCTGTAAATTGGTTAGTATTTCAGAGAGGTGAATGCTTCTCATGTCTGCTTTGAGGTTATTTTTTGTTCTCAGTAGTTTAAAAATAACCCCATTTGTTGCAAGATATGATTTCTTAGCCTGGCTTCTAACTTAAAATTTGGTGCAAGGTTAATTTTCTGCTGCCTTATCTGTAGTGGACAGTTTCTTGGTGGAAGAAAGGAAGCAACTGGCAGTGCCTTAGGCACTAGAGCTTCAAGGGAGCTTAGCTGGTAACTGCATAAAGTGGGAAGTATATGGCACAATGCCAGCACAGGCTGTCCCTTTATGATTGAGGCAGGTGGATGAACCTTTAAAAGGGTTCTGGTGGCTCAGGAGATGCTGAACAACGTGTTGGTCTTCATGCAAAGGCTTGCAGGTTTCAGTGAAATGGCATAAAATCTTGGCTGGTGTGTGCAAAGCCCAGATGGTACCTCATGCTTGGGTTTGAAAGGGTAATTTCTGTTTGACCAGAGTTGCAGGTGCCATTGTTTCATCTCTCTTATAATCATGAGGAAGTTTTGATACTGTTTGTGCAGATGCTGTTTGGGTGGCTCAGCAGCGCAAACGGCTGGCCCAGCCATGTCCCCCCAGCCCCTCACTTTATACTGTGGGACAGCACCTTGGCACTTCAGATACGTTTGCAGCTCTAATACCAAATTCCTCTTGGACTGGACATTTGTGAATGCAAAATACAGAAGAAATTGAGAGCTGAGTTATTTCTATCGTGTTGCTTCTTGCAAATACTCTCTAAGAAAAGGAAAACAAAACACTGCCTAGGAGGTGTTTCTCCCTGCATCAAAGTCATCCTTTGGCAGATTGGGTGGAGAAGAGCACATTGTTTATTTGGTGAGGTCTGTGTAAATGAGAATTAAAGATGGGAATTTTTTGTTGGTTTTTTTTTTTTTACTGAACATTCAATTTCTTTTTGTTCATAGCAACTGAGTGAAGGGTTGGGTTTTGGTATTTCTGGGTTTTCTTCCCACTTGAAATTGCAAAATCTAAAATCACAAATGCAAGAAACAAAAACCATCCAGAGAGGTTGGAGCATTGGAAAGGGAGGAGGAAAGGTATGCAGCAGTGATAGTGCTGTAACTTGCCCTTTGGAACAGAAAATAAAGCTCTTGGTTTGGAATGCTTTTTTTTTGAGACAGAACAAATTATTACACCAAGTTCACTCTTTGAACCACATCCAGTACAAAGTTCATTTGATACATTAAATGCAGTTCTACATTTGCAAAAATGCTGAATTTTATTTGAATGCATCTTTTGAAAGGCTACACTGGCAGCAAATAAAATATGTGCCAGGCTTTTCTCCTGAGGAAAATAACAGTTGCTAGTATTTCAGCCTAAATATCTCAAATGCCAATAGTTTTGAGATTTTTTTTCTGTAATTCTGCTTTTTTTGAAGAATCATTATTTGAACTCTGAAGCATTAGAAGCAGCCAACTCATCCTGTGTGATAGTGAATATTGATGAAAAATGTGCTTTGGTCATTGCCAAAACAAAAAATAAAGAAGTGTGTATTGCAAAGATAATCCCCTTCTGGCCCTCCATAAATCTGTCTTGAAAACTGCCCTTAGTAACAGGGTTGTCTGAGGATCAGTGACACAGGCTGTCTCACCAGGCTGACTCCTTTGCTGCACACCACAACCACGTACAGGGACTGATGAACTGGTATTTCTCAAGGCTGTTTTCCCCCTGTCTGCTGGGTAGGTTCACTGTGCAGGCATGCACAATGCTGGCAAAAACACTTGAAGCCAGGCATATCCTTCCAGGCTTTAAGATCCAGAATGAATCTGAAACTCAGTGTAGGTTTCCTTAAATACATCCACAAAGAAAGAGCAAGGCTGCTGCAAGAAGAGTACACTAGCAGAGTTTATGTAATGTGGAGGATCCTAGAAATTCCTACCAAGTAATTGCTTGTTTATACAGTACTAATTCTGGAAAATTGGGAAAGAGAATTGGGATTGTTCAGCCTGGAAAAGAGAAGGCTTGGGGTGACCTAAGTGTGGCCTTCTAGTACTTGAAGGGAACCTACGAGAAAGAGGGAGAGGGGCTTTCTACAAGAACGTGTAGTGACAGGCCAAGGGGGAATGACATGAAACTGCCAGTAGCTTTACATTAGACACTATGAAGAATTCTTTACTGTAAGGGTGGTGAGGCTCTGGCAGCCCAGAGAAGCTGTGGATGCCCCATCCCTGGAAGTGTTCAGGGCCAGGTTCAATGGGGCTTTGAGCAACCTGGTCTAGTGAAAGGTGTCCCTGCCTGTGGCAGGGGGGTTGGAATTAAATGTGCTTTAAGGTCCCTTCTACCCTAAGCCATTCTATGATCTTCATATCACCTAGATTTTGTGCGCAAAGGAGATGGCTTTCTCAGATGGTTATTTGACTGTCATCTCCTGGAAAGATATACTAAAAACTAAACTACTAAAAAAATTGCTTGTTTATGGCAATAAACTGGATAATTACGACCTTGTCTTCTTGCATTTATTGCCAAGAACAAGAACTTTTAAGTAGCTTAATTTCCCTTCCACATGTTCCTTCCTCCTGTCTTGAGGCTAGGTTTGTCCCCTTTTCAAGGCTGAAGGATAATGTAGGCAGCATTAATAAATGTACCAGAGAACTGGCGTCTCAAGATCAGGATTATATGGTGCAATTCTGTTTACCCAAAAGTGAAATGAAAGACTTGGCCAGTGAATTTGTGCTCTGCTCTGTTGTGATCCTGTGACTCTTGGAGCAGAAGAGGCTGTAGAGGCTGTTAGAGCAAGGGTTTTAGCAGAGAATGAGGGAAACAGCTGAAAATCAGGCTTCCAGAGGACATTGGAGTGCTCATTAAACCTGTGTGCTTTTGTAGATGGCTAACAACCAATCATTTTGAAATCCTTGTTTTTGTGCCCCACTAGCTGTGACTGGTTGGTTAGGGCACTTTAGAAAAGGTGAGAAGAAAAATCCTTCTTACTGTCCTCACACCTACTGAAATGCACTCTTTAGTAGACAGGTCTGTGCTGCTGTCCCCCCCTGCTTCTCGAGGGGCAGGGGCTGGCAGATCCCCAGGCTCCCCAGTGTGTCCCAGGTCCCTACCCTGTGTTCTGTTGTTGATGATGTGCAGTTGCCCTGTCCTGTTGCTGGGACATTGCTTTGGGGGCCTGTATGGCTTTAGCAGTTGTCACACACCCTTTGTGCCTGTGGAACAGATAGGCAGGATTTCTTCCATGGAGCTCAAGCCTACAAAAAGTTTTGGAAGCGGCAAACAGAAAAAAACTGTGTTATTATGTTTGTTTAGAAGAAAACAGCGACTGCCTTCTCATATACTGCAAATGACAGTGGTGATCATTATACCTGCCCAGATGACAGAGGTGTTGTACATTCATGAAAGCCTGAGGAACACTCCTGCTCCAGTGCTGAGGACTGCAAATACATAGCCTGACACAGGCACTCATCTGAGCAGACCGAAACCAAACTCCCACGTATAGACTCAAGAACACCCTCTGTGAAATGCTGGGGTGCTGTCTCACCTGGCTCTTCCTGTGACACGCCTCCCTGGGGAATGTGGACCTCCAGGGTCAAACTTAGGCTCAAGCATATGTTTTGAGATACCATCTCTAACATTTAAGGGCACCACACCTTATTCTTCTTTTCTGTAAGACTCCTGGATGTGGTAGGATAGGAGAAGAATGAGCAGACACTACCTGCTGGCCTATCTCAAGCTCATGCTTAGACCTCTGTCTCATTTCTGTCTTGCTGAATTCCTGTCAATCAGAGTCAATCTGCTCTGTCCAGCAAGTGTCATCATTAATGCTGGTGCAGTTCTTTTCCTAACTCAAAGGTAGCTGGCATGTGTAACTGTGTCCCCAACAGAGTTTAATGAGGTACGGCTTTCTGGCTCCAAGCTGAGACGGTGTTCAGACTGATTGGGTTTTTTCCAGATCTGATTGGTCTAGGAATAATGTTGAAAGCTGCTTTTTAGTTTCAAAACATTCAACCATCCTACTAAATTATTAGCATTGGCAAGATGCCACCAAGCGGGACAGAGTCCAGTTCCGGCGAGGTGGTAGAACTGCTCTCTTACTTAGGTGGTTTTTATTGAGTAACAACCACAAAAGACCACCTAATACTAGTCCAAGTTTTTCCTCCTGATCTGATGGGAGCAGGATGTATAAATAGCATTGAGTCTGAGGGAAATGCGAGCTCTTCTCTCCCATGCTTTTCTTTTTTGTGTGCGCCAAGTCGAGGAAGAGGAGAATTCAGAAAATGCAAGGAATTCTCATTTCCCTTTGCTCCTTGCTTGTTTTAAAGAGCCAGAGTGAGAAGGTGGTACCTTAATATGTCTTCTGTTTATTACCCCATGACACACTTCACTGTGATTTTGATACCTGGAGAGGGAACATCCTCCCCCAGGGGTATTTTGGACTCCTGTTATTGTATTTGCTGATGTTTGTAAAACTCCATTTGGTGTCCTGTCTGTTAGTTGTGCTGTTTCAACACTTCTTTAGCTGACCTATGCTCCAGAGAACTGTTAAACATTGCAGGCATGCTTGAGGAAGGAAAACAATCTTCCTTTCAACTTGGAGTGCAGCACTTAAACTCACTGGTATGGCAGAAGGAGCAGTAGAAGTGCTGTGGGTGGTGCTAAACCGGTTTGGAGAGAGCTGGGAATGGCATGAAGTGTGGAACTAAAAACTTTATGCTGTGATGGGATGGATAAGTTAGCATCTATGTGCTGGCAGACTTTGTTGTGTGGGGGTGTTAGAGCTGTAAAAGCATTGTGGGCTATAGAAGGAGCACTTTGGAAAGTCTTTGAGCCCTGGCATTGCCTTTGCCTTGGAGAAGGCAAAGGAGAAGGTCACCAGAGATGGTTAATAAAGCTTTAGCTGCTGAGCTCACTAAACATTCTTCCAGTTCAATGGCCTATGCAGAATGATGTGTTTAGTCAATGTTTAATTCCTAAGCAACAAATGGTGATTGTCATACTAGAAGGCACTTGTGGTGTTGACTGAAGCAATGGAGGCCAAGGATTAAAAAGGTCGTGTGGGGAGATCACTTTGGCAGCCTCAAAGCTCTCACCTCTAGGTCAGGTCCCTTCTCAGCAGGCGAAAACAAGGAGAGGTTCATGCTGCCCTAAGGCCAATAAAGGCTTTCCAATAGGAAAGCAAACCAGCCGTTAAAAAAAAAATTATTGGCTGTAGGAAACAAAACAAAGGGAAATGTGAACTGTGGATAGTTGAGGGAAGGCAGGGGAAAGCAGGAAATTAAGAGACATTTACTCTTGCCCTGGTGATGGGAGAGCAGGAGCAGATCATGTAGCTGGTCAGCAGAGGCAAGCTGTGACTGACAGCAGGAGGGAAAGGGGCAGCAGCGTTGAGGAGGTTGGGGGCTGCTTGTGTGGTTCAGGTCTGGAGAAGAGATGAGAGAGGACTGCAAACAGTGCCTTCACAGAGCAGAAGACCTGGATGGGATGTCAGGCAGAAAACTCAAGAAACTTTCTTGTTGGATGAGACAGAAATGAGAAGAGCCCCTGCAGCTGAGAGCCTCTAACCCTGTCTCATCTTCACCCTTCTCCAAGATCTGATTGTCAAGGCCTGGCCCCTGGGATCTGAGCAGCCACCAGGACTGTTTATCTTCAAGCCTGGTCTGGTTTTGTCTGAAGCTGCTTTATCCAAGGACTCTGCTAACTCAGGCTTGGGGGGAGGAGGAAGGGGGTGTAGGTTTGTGACATTCCTGCCTCCTGTGAAACCAACTCAAAGCATGTGAAGTTTACAAGTCTGTTTATATTTGGCTCAGGCCAATGGGACTGGCTTGGCTGTTTTGTACATACAGCACCTCACTTCTATATCAGTGCTAGGAGGATTGGGATGATTTGTCCTTTACTGTTCTTTACTTTCCATGTTTTATACATCAACACACATAATAGCAATTATTGTGTGCTTTTCCAACTCTGCTGGGTAAACTACACAAGGATTTTGTGATACAGACAGACAAAAAGAAAGTGCTGTTCAAACCATTGCACTTTCCAGGTTGTGACTCAGTCTTTGGGATTGCTTTGTCTTAAAGACAGATAGAGCTATAACCAGTTTTTTTGTTAGGCTGTTACTGGGGCTAGACATGTGTAATGCAGACCAGAGTTCTGCTCAGTTTTAGAAGATTAAGGCAAGTTTGAGTCGATTTTCTTTGATCTATCAAGACCTCCATTGCTGAGCTACTAAGAGATGGCAAGTCTGCAAGCTAGTATGAGGGCTTACTTGTGGCCAGGGCACACTACTTCTTCCACACCAGATATTGACTCCAGCACTGATTTACTGGCCACCAGGAGTAAGTTTTCACCCATGCAATTTCCAGCTGCAAGATGGGTTTAGTTCTGAATTACTGATCTGTGATGATTTCAGTCATGGCAGTGATTAATTTTGCTGATGAGTTGATGGTTTTGTAAACATGTAGGGCAGCTCTGCAAAAGTCATTGTTTATGAGGTATTTGCTGCTTTTCCTTTTCAAATTTCATGGTGTTTACCTTGAGAATGAAGAATGAATGCTGTATAAAAGTGGCATGTCGTATGAGCCAGTATTACTTTGCTTGGAGTGTTAGCAGGGCTGAGCTGTTCCAGCAGTAAGGGTGCACATTCCAAAGCAATTAGAACAGTTTCATAAGTAAATACTGCTCAGCAGCTGATAAAATGCCTTTCAGATGTCTTCGTAAAACAGATTCAGGTGACCAGTAAAGAACTACTTTTTTTAATCTTTGCAGTCAAATGTGAAAGTACTTATTTTGATTCCTAACAGCTTTTTCATTTAAAAATTGCTGTGAATTGAAAGTAGCTCACTTGTCTTGTTGAAATAGCCTGCAACTGAGTCACAGGGAAAAGAAATGGTGACAATCATGGATTCCCCACCCTATGTGCTTCATCAGGGTCTCTGACCTCTCTGAGCATAACCACACATTGAAATCATTTGATGCTTGGCTCACTGTGAGTGTAAAAACTTCTAGGGAGGAGGAAGAACAAGTGGGAGGTTGGAAATTGAAAAAAAGGAGGATTTCCTCTGCCTATAAAGTGGTGTACAAAATTGCAATTCATCTGGGAAGCTCTGCAAACTAAAGCATGCCTGTTTTCTGCTCAGAATGAGCATGGCTTCAAGCTGCAGCACTGATTCCCAAACTTCTTGGCCCAGCTTTTACCCATATTGTCCCTTGTCACAGAGCTTTGAATTCCCAGCCTCAGAACAGGGGTGTGGTCTCCAGGCCCCTTTGCAGGCCCACCAGCTATCTGTATTTCCAGGTGTGAGAACCCCTGCCCTAGGGTACCATTTGGGTGAAAGCATAGGACGTTGGCCATTATGTACTCCAACACCAAAGCTAAAGATCTTTTTTCCAGAAGCATTCTTTCAGAAACTTAACAAAACAGTCTTTTAGATGTAGGTTTGCTTTTCTCTTTTATTTCCCCTGTTTTCCTGATTTTCTGTCTTTACTATCTTTTATACCTCTTGGCTAGTGTTACTTTCTGGGGATTGTTTCCTTTTGTTGAATCATAAAATAGTGAGTTAGAAGGGACCTTTAAAGACCATCTTATCAAAAGCTCCTGGAATAAGCAGGGACATCCTCAACCAGACCAGGTTGCTCAGAGACTTGTCAAGCCTGACCTCGAATGTTTCCAAGAATGAGGCATCCACCACCTTTCAGGGAAACCTGCTCCAATGTTTCATCATACTCATTATAAAAAACTTGCTCTTTATAGCTAATCTAAATCAATCTTCTTCTTGTTTAAAACCATTACCCCTTGTCCTATCACAACAGGCCCTGCTAAAATGTTTGTCCTTACCTTTCTTATAATCTGAGAATCATCAAGGCTGGAAGAGACCTCTAAGATGATCAAGTCCAACCATTAATCCAGCACTGCCAAGACCCCTTTAAGTACTGAAAGGCTGCTCTAAGGCTTCCCCAGAGCCTTCTTTTCCCAGCAAGAACAACCACGACTCTTTTTGCTTATCCTCACAGGAGAGGTGCTCCAGCCCTCAGATCATCTTCATGGCTCCTCTGGATGCACTCCCACAGGTCCATGTTGTTTCTGTGCTGAAGTCCACACGGCTGCTTTGTGAAGGATGGATAGAACCCTATGGAGGGATAGGTTTTCTCAAACACTTTTGTGTCTGGAGAGTGTTGCTGTGATGAGTTGCACAAGAAGGCAGGCAGGGAGGAAGGCAGGACACTCACTGGAAGCTCCAATTGCAAGGATGGAGGAGGCCAAACATGTGAAGGGTGAGTAGGGCTGAGTGCTGAGCCTGGAGAGCTGTAGAGAGTGGAGGTGGGCCTCGAGCAAAGCCAGCTGAAGTTCAGCCTGGACAGTGCATGAGCCAAACCCGAAATCTGTTTGCTTTGACTGGGTAACTTAAGACATGCACTTGGACACTGTGGTCCAGGCCCTGGCCAAGCACATGGAGCATTAGCCTGTGTGAGTATGAGAAAGAAATAATCAGCTTTGGCAGTTCAAGTCCCAAGCCTGTCATATAAGCACACCCTGAACTTTAAACATATGTGTAACCCTGTTTCCAGTACAGCATTTGAAAATGTGTCCTTGCTCCAATCCTTCATCCTGATGAAAAAAACAGAGTTTATAAAGAAGATTTTAAGCATGAAGTTGCCTTTTGTTCTGTACTGGACTGGAGCACACAGATAGTAATTGTACACAAAGATCTATTTAATTTCATTTACTCCAATTAGCAGAAGTAGAACTAGCATTGGTTTGGGGTTTTTTTGGTTGGGTTTTTTTTAGTGTGTGTTTGTGTGTTGGTCTTGTTCTGTTTTGATGTGGTTTTCCTGGGGATGGCTGTATGTGATGTGGTAGCATGAGAATTGTCAGCCAAAGAACTGGGCTCGGCAGTTTGCTGTGGATATCCAAGAAGTTGCTGATAGCATGTATCTGGCAAGGTTCCAGATGTGATCAACTGTCAGAAGATATTCCTCCTGACTCTTGCCCAGATGCTTTCCTCCCCTTGCTACCCCTTCAAGCTTTCTTCCACAACAACACCTCATAGTTATACTTGGTAAAGCCCATTTCTGCTGGAAACTTTGGCCAGCTCTGTAGAGTTCCTGGAGCCTGATGTGATATCCAGATAAGTCAAATCCACTTTTTCTCTTCCTGCCTCCCAAGTCTAAATATAAAATCTATGTTTCCATGTGGTCTTTCTTTAAAAATCCTGAGTTAAACTAAATAGGGAATTCTGTTGATTGTTCTATGAAATCTTATTTGTGGCATGATTGTCTTCCTCAGCTAGACTCAGCTTTTTTAAAATAAAAGACAACAAAACAAGTATTTCCAGAATGAGGTGACTAAAGCTTTCCAACACCTCTGGGGCCTTCAGTTCACAAGAAGTGTCCTGATCCTGGTTTACTGTGAGTCAAAACCTAAACAAAATCCTTAGGTCAACCTTACTTCCATCACTGAGGTCCACTATATGAGAGGCAAAGGTACAAATTTTACCTGGATTATTTGAAGAGCTTTACAGGACTTTCCTCAGTTTGGAAACCTTGTGGAAAAAGTAAGAGGAAGCTTCTATAATTTTATGTTTAGTTTCAAGCTGGAGTCAGAGCCTTCATCGTATTTTCTGGCTTTGGTTTGGAAAGGGAGCTGCTTTGGCCACTGGCCAGCTGGCACAGGGGTAGCTTTCAGCCCTCCCCGTGGAGCCCTGCTCTCTGCAGGTCAGCAGCTGAGCCACAGAGTCTGGCCACAAGCAGGAGAGTTGGGTCCTGGCCAACTTGGCATGCTACAGCCCTGCTGGGTAAGGATGCAGCAGGCCAAGAACTGAACCTCAGGGAATCAGGGAGAGGGCCTGTAAGGAGCCTACCTCTGCCTCCCTTGGGAGGGTGCTGCTGCTTCATACCAGTATCAATGTGAAAGGAAGGAGCTGTCTCCATCATTCAGGACTGGATGGGAGTTGTCTATGTCTCTGTTTCCTAATCCCGCGCTGAGTGGAACGGGGTTGAAATCTGCGGCACAATTAGCTCTGAGTCCTACAACTCCAAGTGATATTCAGACTGTTAAAAAAAATTTGAAAGTCTTGACATGGTTCTTAAAATCCATGTGTTCCTACCTACTTCAAAGCTCTTGCGTTGGCATGACCAATAGAAGCCCTACATGTGGTCCCATGTGATGAGCAATGTGATTCACCTGCAGAGGAGGAACCTTCAAAGTCCTCTTATGCTATAGAAACAGAATCATAGAACGGTTCAGGTTGGAAGGGACCTTAGAAATAATTTAGTTTCAACACCTGTGCTGTGGGCAGGGATGCCACCCACTAGACCTTGTTGCTCAGGACCCCATCCAACCTGGCCTTGAACACTTCCGGGGATGGGGCATCCACAACATCCCTAGGCAGCCTGTTCCAGTGCCTTGCCACCCTCACAGGAAACAATTTCTTCCTAATGTCTGATCTGAACCTGCCCTCTTTCAATTTAAACCATTGCCCCTTGTCCTGTCACCATCTGCCCACATAAAAACTTCCTCTCCCTCCTCTTTATAAGGCTCCATAGGGTATCAGAAGGCTGCAATGAGGTGTCCTTTGAGGCCTTCTCTTCTCCAGGCTAAACGGCCCCAGCTCTCTCAGCCTGTCTTTGTAGGAGAGGTGCTCCATCCCTCTGATCATCTTCATGGCCCTCCTCTGGATTTGCTCCAACAGGCCCATGCCTTTCCTGTGCTGGGACCCCAGAGCTGGATGCAGTTCTCCAGGTGGGGTCTCACAAGGGGAGAACCTCTCCCGTGATCTGCTGGCCAGGCTGCTTTGGATGCAGCCCAGGATGTGTTTGGCTTTCTGGGCCGTGAGAGCGCATTGCCGGGTCATGTCCACTTTTTTGTCCATGAGAATCCCCAAGTCCTTCTCCACAGGGCTGCTCGCAATGATTTCTTCTTCCAGTCTGTGCTTTTGTCTGGGATTGCCCAGTACTCCATCACTTGAAACCTGGATGGTCCTGCTAGAAAATGTTGCTGTTTTGTTCTTTGCTGTGGGCCACAGTCTTGACCTCAGGTACGAAAGTGAAGTGTTTCATATTTTGGTGAGATTTCATATGCGGTGAGATCTGCAGCTTTGGAAATCTGAATGTGGTGACCTAGGCTAAACCTGGCCTGTTTTCCTTGTGCCTTGTATGCAAAAAGTAAATCTTTCTCCCTTTTAAACTTGGTTTTCCGCTTTGGTATGTTTCTGTTTGAATTGTTTCCTAGGAAAGAAAATGTTAAAAGCTGCTCTTTCACCTTTAATTTGGTAAAGTAGGCTGAGTGCTGCTAATATGACAATGCTTAAAGGGATTAGTTAGCACATTAACAGTTTCAGTTGCTAATCTCCTGCAGAACACAGAGGTTTGGAAGGGAATAACTGCTTCTCCCTAGTGACTTTCAATTGCTTGTTCTGCACGGATACAGGTATTTCCTCAGTCTCTGCAGAAGGCTAGCAAGCAGTGTGCTGAGGTAACAAGTGGTGTGATGCTTCCACAAAAATTGGTAGCCAGCTGAGGTGCTGAGCCATTATTAAAATCATCCTATGCAAGACCATACTGGTCATGATCAAAAATATAAAATGCTTCATGGCATGACAGTGTCTTCACTTCTCAGGCAAGCCAAGAGCAGCTTCTCAGTTACATAAGGCCCATGATGCCTAATCACTTCTCATGACTCCTCACTAAGTTAGAACAAATAGCAAAAATCAATTTCTTCTGAGTTTCTGCTTTCACTTCCAGCTTGTTGAAAAATCTGTGCTTCCTACACCCCTTTGAATTTGGTCCATGCATGCATGAACTACATGGTGTTACTTTGCACTTGCTCTATGTAAAGCTATGTAACTTCTGCATACACATTTTTCAGCTGGAATGGTAGGAAACTGCTCACTTTTCCCCATGTCCCATATGCTTGTCGTTTCAATGCACATTGATAATGGGGATCTCGAATCTCTGGGGTCCTGTGAAACAGCTGCCTGCTTCTCAGATGTAGCAGGTCATGAAGCAGAGTGCTGGAGGGCAAGATGTATTTGTGATGGAAGATGGACAGAGGAAAATGAAGTCAAGAGTTCCCTCCTTAAGGAAGTATTTGCAAAGGTGTTTACATGTGGACACAAATTATTCATCCTATCTTTTCTCCCTTAAATGTGTAATACTTTTTTCCATTAGAGAAACTGGCATCTCTGGCTACTCCTTCAGAAGGAAGGTAGTGAAGTTCAGTGGGAGGCCAGAATTAAAATCCTCCTGAGATATGCAGTGTGTTATGTAACCTACTGGATTCCCTCTCATGTGCATTTCAGAAGAGTGTTTGCCTGTAATGCAGAGAATGTCCAATCAGTATCTGTTGGTGAATTGCACCATTTTTATTTTGGGTGAAGCTTTAACACTGTTTTCTTCATTATTGTTTCCTGATGCTGCTCTCAGCCATGGTCTCCTACTACTTCATCTCAAAGCTCCTACATCTACTTCATCTTAAAGCTCACTTGTTTTCCAAAATACTTCATTGGAAATTAAGTATTCAGGAAAAGGTGATAAAATAAAGGTCTCGCAGCACCTTCTGATGTTTAACAAAAGGTTAACAAATGCAAAAATGGCTCCTGGAAGCTGTGGGCAATTTCAGGCCAGGTTTGCATTTTTGAAATTCTTGCTTTACCTTATTTGGCCATGCAAAATGGGATCCAGCGGTCCCCAGGGATTTGGCTGTGCAGAGATCGGGCTTTGTTAAGAAGAAAGTATGTGTTTTTTCCTTGGGAGACACATGGCTAAATATGGGCTGTGCTAATAACAAATGAGTCTGTTTGCTGGCAGAGCTACAGATTCCCAATGTCCCTCATGTTAAAAAGGCAGGCACACAGCAGCCCTCTAGCACCAAGCTTTGACTTCGACTGCAACTGTACTGAAAGGTGGGGGCAGTGGAGGGATGTGCCAGCATCGACAGTCATGGAACTTGTCTTGACTTTAGTGGGAAGTAGTTTGGGTACCAGACAGCTACAGCTGTCTAAAACAACTTGAAATGAAACCAAACAGGTCAGAGAATCAGAGTTGAGTGATTTTTGTGAGCCGAGACTATATGTAAATCTTTTTTTTCTTTCTTGCAAAATTTTTCTCTTTTTTAATAGTCTTTCCTTTGAACAACAATTCATCTGAAAAATACAAGTAGATAAAACAAGCTGGCCAAATAATGTGCATAGTTTTAGGGAATAAATATTGACTTAGGATCTGATATTGGTCAAGTGGTATGTTTCAGGAGTGCCCTATAAAATGTGGCTCTTGGGACAGGTATCAGAACAAAAACCTCTGCTGACTGCAGGTTTTATTTACCTATTCACAAGGGTTCTGACTAAAATATTGCACCTCAGTGCTTTGTTAGGCATGAAACCTGTTGATGCTTGGGCTGAGGTGAGGAGTGTAAGGTGGACAGCAATGGAGAAGTATTGATGTGTTAAAGTACATGTTGCATAAAGCAGTAACTGTATAACCACTTTTTTAAAATCTAACAAAAGGTTGAAGAACTCTTGCAGGAACAGGGGGAGGGTACAGCCAGAGGCCTTCAGGGAGCTATCAGGACCAAGGCAGATGTTAGGAAAAAGGTGTAGGTAGTTAAACAGCTCCGATTGCTTACTTGGGCACTGCTGATGGGGCAATATGAGCTAGATCCTCTTGCCAGTTGAGCAAGAGGAGAGGTTTAGCTCTTCAGAAATGATTACAGGCCAAAATCCTTATAGATGGTTCTCTGCTCACAAAAACAAATCCCAGACTAACCCAACTTAGAAAAAAACCCAAACCAGTGAAAGTTTAACTTTTCTGTTAAGTGCAACTTAAGGCAGATCATGGAGGAAAGGCAGAGAGGGTGGGTCCCAGTGAGACTTTGATTAGGAGCATGCTACATTTCAGTCTCAGTCGCTTCACAAGCTGACTGTGCAAGGGATGAAAACGTGAATTATCTAAAATGCTCTTTGAAGATGTTGGGAACAGGACAGCCCCAAAAGCTTGCAGGCATTCTAATGACATGGTGCAGGTCAGTGCGGCTGCATCATGAAGAGAAGCGGGGGGTGGGCAGTTGCAGCCCTCTCATATATCTGTTCTTGGGAAAGTAATTCTAAACTTGCTACAGTCTCCTCATGTGTTTATATTACCATCTGGATTGTACAAATGTTTTCACCAGAGCTGGTTGAAATTTCTTTGTAGGAAGAGTCTTGCTGAAAAGGATTTTACTGAAAAATAAAAATTTCACATGGAAAAGGAAAACTGTTCCTGGGACATTGCTTTGGACTGTTTTTGCTATCTCTGTTCAAAATGTTTTCTGTGATAAGAGAAGGATTTTAAAGCTAAGGAGTCTTGCTTTCAGACTTCCTGTGAATATTTGTACTTTATGGTAGGATGGAGGGGAGTATTGGTTCCCATAAGTGTTGTGTTAAAACAAGACTTGGCAGACCTTTGAACATGTGAAGCATTACAAAACTTCTGTTATTTTTGATGTGAATGACATTCTAAGTTGACTTGTAAATGGTTTTGAAAGCCAAAGGGCAAAGAGCTCCAAAAAACCCAAGTGTATTTGCATGTCCAAGGGCAACATCACTACTGACCGCTAAATTTTTTTTTTAATTTTTGGTTTTTGATGCTCAGGTTTGTACCTGAATATTTGTAAGAGTGAATGACTGTGGTTGGAGTTGAAGGTGCTTCAGGATTATCTCAAGTTATGCTTGAGGCATCTCAGGCTCCACACAAGGATTAGGGATATTGCCCTGGAAGTTTTGCTGCAATTTTTCCTCATAGCTGGTGCTGGTTTTTTACACCATTGTTGCATGATAGTGAGCTGATATTTGGAGAAAGCAACTGTGTCTGCTGAGGACTGATTTCACTTGGCTGTACGACTGTTATAATTTGGAAATGTGTGACCAGTTCAGGAGTCCGCTCTGGACTGAGGTCCTGAGGTAGCTGGAGAATGGATGAATGAAGGACTGAGAACTGAAGACAGTCAAAGTCCCCTTAAAATGGTGGCTTGTTTTACTCCCTATGACCTATACCCAAGGCTAACGAACTTGACTATTTCTTCTGCATCCTTTCTATGGACAAGATAAAGGATTTTGATTAGCTCTATCTTCTCATGCCCTTGGAGACTGTCAAGAAACTAAGTACCCGTGCAAGAGTGGGGATGCAGCAGGCTTGTGGCTTTTCACTAGAGCCAATCTATTCCTCTAGATCAGGCAAGATGTGCTACAGGAATGAAATCACTCCTGCAGCCCCTGTGGGCTTTTTAGTAAGGCTCAGTCAGGCAGTTATCAGATTTCGGTAATAGCGATGTTATCGCTGTTCGCACTGCCTCTGTTTTGATTCCGAGCACCGCCCACGTTCTCAGAGATGGTTTGTGAGGCTTTCACCGCCGGCTGCCTGTGCCCACATTCTGGGGTGCGTTGGGACAAGGCTGGGATTCGTGCCTGAAATGCCTGGCGCATACCAACAAACCCACTCCCACTGCCTGTCTGTTTGGAGGAGGCACTGGCAGACCAAAGGGCTCTCGTGGCCTCTGGTAAGTTAATTACTGGTGGCTTAAATGTTTATGGGGTGGAATGTGCCTCCCATTCAGCATCTGACCTGTGCTGAGAAGCTGCCTCTGACATGTTGTTTCATGGGTGAATCGTTTAAAGTGTCTGTGCCAAGTTGAAAGTTGTTTGAATGATGTGTTATCAGTGCTCCTTTATAACACTGAAGCTTCTTTGCTGTCTGATTTAAAATATGAATAAGCCCAGTACACTGGAGCTGGGGATGTAAGCTCATCTGGCACAAGGGTTTCTCTGAAGCAGCCGTGTAGCCCCTTCAAACCCAGTATTTTGTGTGTGTAATTGTGTTGTTGCTAATTACAAGGTAGTCATTGTTTATATCCTCATCTACCCTTCCGGCTTCCTCTTGGAAGAACGGGCACAGCTCCAATCTCCCTGAGGCAACTGGAGGCTGTGGCTGATGGTGGTTGGCGGCACCAGCCAATGCGTGACACTTGCGAGGGGAATGTCTGAGTTGGGACCCAGCAGTTGCCCTCCAGATCATCCTAACCCAGAGCAGGACACAGAGCAACAGCCTCTCATGTGGAAGGGGAGGCTTTCAGGATGAGCAGTAGCCTTAGGGAATGAGATCCTGTGCAATGTACAAAAACCCCCTTATTCTGCAGTAAAGTAGAATATGAATGCCATCAGAATAGTTGAGACAACTGTGTGGCTAAATGAGTGTTTAATTCTTAAATCAGGGAATGGTTTTGATTTTAGTTTTCCTTAAAAAAAAAAGAAATAGTTTTTAAGGAAATGAGAAGAAAGAAGGGAAGCATGCTCTTCCTTTGGAAACAATAATGAGAGATTTGGATTATCAAATAGCAGCTGTGTTGATGCAGACACAATAGCTGTCTGTCAAGAGCATGCAGACAGCTTACAGATGAAATTGCTGTGCTCTCAGCTCCCAGAAAACACTGGTGTCCACTGTGGGTGAAACTGATGATGGCCATGGATGAGGCACTTCCTTAGTAGGTTTCTCCAGCATTATAGCTTAACATGCTGGGAAAACAATTGATGAAAAGGTTTTCTGTAGAATAGAGAATGCAGTTTTATCAAAACTAAAACACCTTCTATGAAACTGTGGATCCTGGAAAAAAATTATTTGGAAAAAAAAAGAGTGATTAGTTTCCTCTGTTTGGTGAGAGTGAAATGTCTATACCTAACCAATTGTGTTTTGGGAAAGTAGTGTGTTTCATTTGGTTTGTTGAAGAGTATACTCAACCCAAACTGCATTGGGTATCTTAAGGTGGATTTGAAAGTGAAGAAAGAATGTTTGCCACGAGGTTTCCCTTGACTGAAATCAGAAATGTGAATCTAAAGATTTTTATTGGTCTTAGAATTGGGATTTTTTTCAGCCTTTTTGCTTGTTAAGACTGAATTACTCTTAAACATGACAATGATTTTCAAGAACAAAACCTGATTCTTGACTGGCTTATCCACAATAAAGCATTTCATTCAAGTAGCTACGTAACTGCTAAACAGCCTTCAGGACACTAGTGTTTTAATTATTTCATTTAGGCTGCTAACCTCTTCACTTGAAACAGCATCCCCCTCTCCAGTCACAGGGTTTTGCCAGAAGCTTTTTGTACCACGTGGAACAGGCAGAGGAGACACAACCAGCCCAACATCACATCTGAGCTTGACTTGCTTTAGATCCTTGGAAGAAAAAGCCCAAATGGTGCAGCCCTGGCAAGCTGTACAAGATCAAACCCACCACCTGTGTTAGTGTGAATAGAACTCCCTTTTAGTAGCATCGTGCAACACAAGGGAACTTAAAAATCATCACATTTGTGGGCACCTCTTTGTACACTTGATATGCTCAATGTCCTCAGAAACACAGGAAAGACAACAAGGATGCAGGTCTTCTGTTGTGCTGTAGTGGTCCTGGAGGATACCACGATCAGATGGAAAAACCATGAGAAGAAAAGACTCAAAGTATGTTTGTGGTGGGGAAATGAAGTGTGAGAGACAAAGCAGGAGGGGAAAGAAGTCCCTGACCAGCATACATTGCTTTAGAAGGAGTCAGTAGAGGCTCCCTGGCAGCAGGACCACTGGCTTCCAGCAGATTGGAAAATTATTATGGACTGAGCAAAACACAGGGCCTGGGAAAGGGCATATTCTTCAATAGGGTTTGGGGCAGTTATGTCCCTCTGTCTATTCCTGTCTTGCATAAATACTTTAGACTGGCACCAGTCTGTAACCAGTTGCAGCTGATGTTGCATATTTTTCATGTACCACATTTTGAAAATGTGACTCAGAACTGCCTTGATCTGAAATGTAAGTTTAATTTTAAAACTGGGAGGAATGGCTTGTAAGCCTTTGTGCAAAAGGAAATGTTTTAGTACACTGTTATTTTTAAACATGTTATGGCATTGCAAAGTGGTGTGAATCAAGTGCTGATTCTCACGTTGTACCTAGAAATAGGAAAGTCTGTATTGAAGAGTCCAATAACACTGAAATTTAGAAGCAAAACTAAACTAGCAGCAAAAAGGGGGTTAATGCAAGTAAAAAATTAATGTGATTTCTATGGATGCAGAGCTGTTTAATCAGACCTGGTACTGTATCTGCATGTCTTTTTCTGTCTGAAAACCCTTTTTATCTATTGTCCAACTTTAGGTGTGATAGTGGGAGGAAGGTATTCAAAGTGATTAGTTTTTGTCAATGCAATGCAGTGAAAGGGTGGAGAAGATACTGTTGTTGCACAGAGAGAGCTTAGAGGTGATGGCAATCTTGCATTGACATCAGAGAATCCTTGCAGAGGAGCTCTTGTGGCAGGGAGAGCCACCTTGGGAGGCTGCAGAGGTTCCACCTTTGTACTGGGCTAGGCTCTACTCTTTTAGCATTTTTATGGAGATAGTTTTAGTGGTTTAGTCACACAGTGACAGGCTCAGCAAAGCCCTGTTTGCTGGGGAATGGAGATGGTAGAGTGTAGCAATGGTGATGGGCACGAACATTTCCATGCCAGCCCAAAGGTATTACAAACTCAAAGTGCTATAAAGACAGAGCTGAGATTCCTCAGTTGTCTGAGCAATCAGCAGCATGGCATGGGGGAAGAATCGCACCTCTAGCAACACACATGAAGTCAAGATGTGCAAATTCCCACCCTGGGAATTGTTAGTTTAGAGTATGGAGTGGCTATTAAATTGCAGAGATTAAAGACTACTTCTGTGTTTAAAAGTTGTGTAAATATGTAAAAAAATGAAAAAGGTGGTGCAAAAGAGTGTGTGGTTTTTATAAGGCTGCATTTCACAGATGCAAAATGTAACACATTTTTGCAGGTTCTTCCTAGTACTGCTTTCCCACTACTAGATGGTGGAGTTGTTCACTGGACCTGCTGTGATCCTCAAGCATCACATTGCAGGGCTCAGTTTCAGAGCACTGAATTCTTCTTGCCATGAGGATTGGCCACTTTCAGGTGACATGTGTGACAGCAGTGTGGAATGTTGGGTGATGAGCCTGGTGTTGATAGTGGTTCTTCCTTACAGCTGGTCTAAGGCTCATCTTTATGCTGTCAGGGAAGAAACCTGCTCCAAAGTGTCCTATAGACTGTGTGAGGGCAGGATGTGACAGTGCTGGGGGAATGCCCAACCAGACTGAACTTCAGGTATTCCACACTGTGGTGGCCAAGTACTGAAATGGCATAAAGCCTGTTCTTTAGCAAACAGAGCTCGTCTATTCCTGATGATGGCCAAAATAGGACTATTTTGCAATGGCAGGAAATCCTGCTGAAGCAATGGTACAGTGTAAATGGCAGTTTTGCTGCTGACACTCCCCACTGTGGAAAAGCTGTGCCCTCTTAAAGGATTCTCAAAAAGACCAACTTACTATTTTATTGTCTGTTTCCTAAACAGTGGAAGTGATGTGCTCACCATATTATTTTATGGAGTAATATGTAATGGTGTTAAACATTTGGCTTTAGCAGAATAGTAAGATTTATGAAACACTGAGGTTTACAAGTGAAGGAAAAAATCACAGCGAATTGCAGTAGGCAGTTTTTAAAACTCTTTGAAACTGTAAGGTTCTAAAAGTTTTTGCTATGACAAGGTGCCTCTTGATTTCCAGCTTTAAATGCCTTTTGCAGGCAAAGATAATTGTTTTCTCATGCAAATCATGTGGCCATGCTTACTTTGGTCTTCAAAGTGAAAGATCCACCGACTAGTGTTTATGAGAAATTATGCTATAAGAGTCAACAAGAAATAGTTTCTGTAATGCCATGCTTGACTGTAGAAGAGAATAGTACAACTGTGAGCAATAAAACAGAAAATTGCTGCAAAAGAGTTTAACTTAGCAGTTCTGGAAATCCAGATTTCAAGTTTCTGTGAGACTCGGGTGATGGAATGTTTCGTGTGTGTCAAATAATACTTTTTGATCCAGACCTCTTGGAACTCTGGTTTTATTGTGCTATTATATTTCCCTTGGAAGTAGATGGGAAATAAAACCAAGCATACGCAGACCACGTTGATCATGGACACTATCAGCTGATGTTTTTCAGCTTGAGCTGCACTGTATTTTTGGTACTGTGCCTTTCTTATTCTTTTTATGTTCTTTTTGGATCCTGGCTTTGTTGAAACTGGTCAGACCCTAAGCCTTTACACTTGTGAATGCAATTCTTACATTCTGCCTTTTGCAGGGTGCAGCAAGCAAAAATGTTTTTGTTCCACCCAGCACAAACACCAGACACAGCCTGGCTGTGCATGGGGGAGGGGGAGCAGGATCTGGTGTGCCAAGGAGCAGTGACTGCCTGCGAGGTGGGCTTGGTCCTTGTGAGCACTGCAGGCGTGTCCTTGCTCTGCACTTACTGTGGGCTGGGCTGTCAGCCAAAATTCCTTGAACTGGAGGAAAAAAAAAGAGTTTTGTATGATGCACTACAAGCAGCAAATCAAACCTCTGTGGTCCTCTTGAAGAATGACGATTATGATGAGGGTCATGAGGCACAAGCATAGTTACCCCAAGATGTCGTGGATGCCTCATCATTGAAAGTATTCAAGGCCAGTTTGGATGGGGGTTTGAGCAACCTGGTCTAGTGAAAGGTGTCCCTGCCCATGGCAGAGGAGTTGGAACTGGACGATCTTCAAAGATTCCTTTCCATTCAAACCATTCTAAAATCCTATAAAGAGCATCTTGGGACCTGTCTTTCAAGAGAATGGTGGAAATAGATGAGCAATGGCTAACCCCATTTGCTGCAGAGAGGCCTTGGGAAGAGGTATTAGAAGGTCAGCTTTTGGAAGAGAGGACAAAAGGTGGCTACGCCTTCCAAGAGGGAACTTGGGATACCTGTCACTTCCTCTTCTGCTTGGTAAATTCATGCTTGCTTAAGTTGTTTTAATCTGCAAGTCTTCTGTCAGAACTCTGCAGGAGGAACTTTGATTGTCCCTTTTCAACACCACAGTAGTTTACATCAGTCTTTAAAAGATGATACAGTCAAATGTGGATGTGTCCTTTATTAATCAAACATTCTAACTAAATGTTGGTATTGTCTTGCTTGATAAGTCTAGGGAATTATGATCTAATCAAACAGCAGATCAGAGAAGTGCTCTTCAAGTACTAGCTGGGATCATCATCCAAATGAAGAAATTCATCAGAGAGGCCTGAAGTCAGTGTTTTCCCTAGTGATTTGGATGATGGAACAGTGATTCATTATTAAATATATTTGATAAAGTAATATTTGGGCTGGAAGTGGGGCTCAGGATTTCTAGGCAATGAGTTTCTGGTTCAAAATAACTGAAACTGAAAAAATTATTTGAAAACAGATTATATAGGCCAGGGAAGACAAATGTGAATTTCTTCACTGTAACAAGCAAAAATTGGTCAGTGAGTCACAAGGTGGGAAACAAATTAGTAGATTGCAGTTCTGCAGAAAAAGATCTTAAAATGTCAGTTACTGAGATGATATATTATCAATAATATATTTATATTTATCAATAATCTATATTGTCAGTTATTCCACAAGGTTAAACTGGCAGAGGTGATAATACATGCAAAGGGATCCTACTCCCTCTAAAACCAGCTGGAGAGGCTTGAAAGGAATAAGAAGGACTGGGGTCATATACAGTGAACAGAAAGACATGGGTTGTGGAATTCAAGGAAAGTAAGGCTGAAAGAAACCAAATGAGCTGTTTGCAAAGCCAAAAGCAATGCTCTGTTCTCTAGTCCATGGTGGCCAAAATGGGCATTAAGATGGCTTCGCTGAAAGTAACAGTGGCTGGAATAGGCAAGCTTCAGAATCTCTGTTCAAACCATGCAGGTGAAGTCTGTCAGGGGTGGTGTGTGCTCAGCTGAATTTGCCTGGGAACATGACTGTGTGGTGTGAATTCATGAGGTCCTGCTTGGTCTTGTGCTGCTGGTCGTGCTGGGAGGTGGTGAGGGAGGGAGGAACCCTTAACCTGTGGTGACCTAACTTTTTGGCCAGTGCTTGCTTCTGCCTTTCTTCAACCTCATGCTTCTAATTCCTGAACTCAGACTCTGCTCTGCCTGCTTGTTGACATAAACTATGCAGCCAGTCCTTTCAGGCAGGGGCTGTGTTTACCTGCCTATTTATCTAGCATCAGTGGGGCTCCAGTGTTGATTGGCACTCCAAGCATAAACAATAACCATTGTCAGAGTAGATTATTCAGAGCAGAGCAATCTGAAGTCATTTGGTTATGAAAAGCTCCCCAGAGCATGAGTGCTTGCTGTGACCCAGAAATGTTGGCATGAAAATCAATTACATGGCAGGATTTATGTGGCAAACTTGTGGCTCTTCCTTGCGCAGACAGCACACGGTGTCATGGAGATGGCGCCTATTGTGTGAAATATATGTGCAGCCTTCCTAAAGGGAGCAAACTCCAGCCCTGGGAAAGATGACTGAAGGAGCCCATTTGCTGGGAAAGGGGGTGATGAAAAGAGAGTCTTTGGAGTTTCTGAAGTGAGATGATATGAACAATAATTGCTGGGGAGGGAGTGAGATACAGGGGGCCAAAGATGCAGGGTATGAAGCCAAGTGACTCCCGTCGGACACAGTCTCCGAAGGGATGGCAGCTGTCTTGCTTGAGAACTGGTTAGACAAAGCACTGAAGAATCCAGAGCTGTTTGAAATGGGCCAAAAGCCCTTTTCTTTTTCCATTTCTCTGCCCTGCTGCTTTCTTCCTCTGATAAACGTTCCTGCTAGATTCTGCTTGCTTTTTGGTTGGTGGGGAGAAACTGGGAAAAATTACTCCTATCACCTGCCCTGTTTCAGAGAGCTTTGGTGCTGAAGGTAAAACATCTCTTTAATGGGGATTCAGGCCCTGGAAACTGCTGTTATATTCTCCAACAAAATTGTGGGAACTGCTAATAAGGTCCCCAGCTGTTTTACCCTATGGGTTTCTCAGAGCTGTTAAAGAACAGTCACCTGGGCAGGCAGACTGTGGGTGCACTATGCAAAAGAAAAAAAAACCTCTATAAAATTCTGATTTCTCTAAAACAGCTTTAAAATGCAAAATTTGTGGGGGTTTTTTGTTGTTTTTGGGGGGTTGGTTTTTTTGTTTGGGGTTTGTTTTGGTTTTTTTTTTTGGTTGGTTGGTTTGGTTTGGTTTTGGGTTTTTTTGTTTGGTTGGTTTTTGGTGGGTTTTTTTCGGGGTTGGGTGCTTGGTTGTTGTTGTTTGTTTTGTTTTAATTAAAAAAAAAAAAAAAGCCAACCAATACTCCCCAAAACGGCTAAAGGCCTTTAAGGATACTATGTTAAATCTTAATCTGAAATGATAAATCTGCCTCAAGGACTGAATCCATCTGAAGATGATCAAAGCCGTTCTTCCAGTGCATTCTAACTAGCAGAGCAAGGGAATTTCCTAGCAAGTCATTATTGGTATGTGAAAGTGCAATGTGTAAAATATCTAAAATGTATGCTCAGCTCAGAGCAATGAAACCTGTCTTGATTTCTGCCCTGGACAAGTTTCAGAAACACAGAGACATAGAGCTAGAAAAGTAAAGCAGCAAGAAGATATGCATGTCCAGCATCCACATCTCCCTCTGGGGCAAATACCCAATTCTTGAGCCTACAGCAATAAGAAACCACTTACAGAGCTATGAACTTGTGTGATAGTTTCATATACAATGAGACAGTTTCTTTCCTAATCCATATGGTGATCAGTTTAAACCATGAAGTGTGAAACATGATTACCCTTGTCCACTGTTTGAATTAGGGGGCTGCAAGGAAAGTCTCATTGCTCAGGATTGTATGAAGGAGGAGAGAACAGGCATGGAGACTGAGCTGCTTCTGCATATCTCCACAAAGCAGAGCAGAAATATTCCTCTTCCATTTATTCCTTGAGATTCAAGTGTGATGAAATAGATAACATTCTCTCAGGAGGGCTTTAATACAGATCTGCCGTGCAGATGCAATGCACTGACTTGGAGCCTTTTCTCCTACCCCGTCCTGGAAGGTTTTCTAATAGAAAAGGTAGTGTGCTTTGCTGTTGATGTAACACTGGTACTTCTTGCACTACAAGGCTGAGAAATTCACTTTAGGGTTGCATAAGCTTTCTTTGAATCTGTGCTGCCATTTGAGCTGTCAGCTTTGCAGAGAAGCCCCACTAAACTGTATGTAAGTCTAGAATGTGTAAATGAGAACAGCTGAAAACCAGTGGTGTTTGCATTGAAACACCAAGTGCCATTTTCTGTTGCTTCTTCACTTGCTTTGCTTTTGTAGACTGAATTTCCATGTTTTTTAACCAGTTATGGTAGCCTTCTAGAATCAGAAGAGTCACTGCCCTGCTCTGGAAGCAGCTGTGTGAAATGTTTTGGTTTTAAGTGTGGTTTCATCTTAGTGCACTGGCATCCCATGATTGCCTCTAGAGAGACAAATCCCATCACAGCTCTGCGCTGTAATCGCCTGCTTGCAAGTACTTGACTCTGCAGTTGCTTGGACTTGGACATGTTATAATATTCATGAGACATTGATGGTCTGTATCAAAGGAAAAGAATTCATTCTGCTAGCCAAGTCTGGAAGCTAGACTGAAGGAAATCCACACGGTACAAAAATCTCAGCTTCAGTTTGGTGGGCTGCTAATACGTGATTGGTTTATCTGAGAACAGAATGGTGTTCTTCACCTGCCTATAAAATGCTACACAGCAAATGCATTAGAACAGTAAAGATTAGTAGTCTTCATGCTTATTCTCTCTTAGAGGCTTTCTACTGGCCTTTGAAAACAAACTTATTTTCAATATTTCAGTATTCACTCCATGCAAGCTATTGTGTAGACTATTGGCAAGCTACCTACAAAGAAATTCCAGTCTAGTTGCCTGTTGCCTTTTTCTGTCACATTATTGATGTATTAATATCTTTCCAAGCATAAGTCTGTGCACTGATATTTTTTTTTATTCAGGGCATTTTTTCCCCAGTCTGCTGTGTCCTTGAGGCAATTCTGGAGGGATGCTGGAGAGCTGTTGTCATGCTGGGTGAGTCTCACTGCTGAACACAGGGATTTTCACTCGTGAGATGGAGCCTCAGACCTGCCTCCTTGACCCAATTCCATGACTTTGCTGCTCAATAAGAAGAGATGTTGGAAGAAACAGAGTGGCTTTGGGCTGGGAGCCAGGAAAGGTGGGGAGATCCCTCTGTTTGGCCTGCTGGGGATTTGGCTGGGATTTTGGGGTGCCTTTTAGTGAGCCTCCCTATTCAGCAACAACAGTGTTTTCTTCATTCATGCCCTGTCCTAGGCTTGAATGGCCAGCACGTGGCCCAGGCCATGGATCCCATGCTAGTTAGAATATAAAAGGTCCATTATTTATTATAAAATAAGCATGTACAGATAGGAATGATATAGCTTGAGCTATGAATCACATCTGACTCACGTGAAGGTTACAAGTCCAATTCTACTTTCATCTGTATCAAGTGCTGTTCTACTATTGGTGCTAATACAAGCAAAAACAGGCGTTAGTACAAGAAAGCATTTAATGTGAGGTATTCATCTTATCTTGTTTCAGACTAGGTATTTCAACTGTGTCATCACTTGTATTTAACAGTTGTCAAAACAGTTGAATATGGCAGAGGGGTTGTTTCTCATCAGCAGACTTTGCAGCCTGCCTGACTTCAGATAATAAATCCCTTCATAGCATAAAATATTTTCCTATGGAGAAACCAGTTATTAACTTTTGCCTTCCTCAAAGTTTTAATAATATGCTGCATATAGGAGATATCTGTGGTTTGGATAGGAGAGAGATGAGAAGAAATATAGCAATTTATTTTTACATATTAGGCAATATGTCTGGATGATGGGGGATGTGATAGAATTAATTATGTAGAGCTGCAGTGACAGCTAAAAAATGGAGCATACAAATAGGGATGTATCTTTTGACTGTTGCTAGTTCTAGCCACCACAAATAATAGAGACTATAAAACTGGCCCTGCTTGGTTAGTTCATTATTTCCAATTAGCTCTAATTTCCTCCAGATGTATGTGGCATTAGTCATTTTTGTATGGCATGTATATATAGTGTGCTTCATTTTTTTTCAGGTTATTTGTATTTGTTCTCTGGCCTTGGTTTAGTAATCCCAATTATGCTATTTCTTTTTCCCCACTACATGACCAAAGTGCACTGGCAGAAGAGCATTAAAGAAAGAAAGGAAATTCACTTAGACATCCTGATTTTCATAATCTTGTTAATATTGATCAGTGTTTTAGGAGCCATGAACAGTTTTACAAATACTTGGTAATCTCCAAACATTTTCAAGCCTTTAATATTCTGGTCTGGTAAATGAACACAAATTAAGCTATGGGTTTAATTTCTTTTCAAAGCCATATTTTATTTCAAGCTTTCTTTTCTGTTCCCATGCTACTGTATTTGATGAAATTGCTGCTAGCCACAGGGGTTTGTGTTTGTCACAGGCTATCATTTTCCACAGGAAGCCAGGGGCCTTTGGGTTCCTGAGGCCGGGAGCTCCCTTGCTGCATGGCTGTGCTTTGTTCCCGAGGTCTCTGCCGTGAGCACGGCCGCGCTCACCTCTGCTGTCCTGGCTGCTTTTCTCTTTCATTGCTATGGCAGGAACTCGACTGTGTTGGGTGTGCATGGCAAGGGTTTGGTAGCAGGGGGGCTACAGGGGTGGCTTCTCTGAGAAGCTGCCAGAAGCTTCCCTCGTGTCCGATGGAGCCAATGCCAGCTGGCCCCAGGATGGACCTGCCATTGATCAAGGCTGAGCCCATCAGTGATCACAGTAATGCCCCTGCTACAACATGTGTAAGAAGGGGCAAAAAATTATTGTGCAGAAGCAAATTGTGGCCAGAGAAGAGCAGAGTGAGACCGTGTGAGAGAAACATCTCTGCAGACACCAAGGTCAGTGCAGAAGGAGGAGCAAGAGCTGCTCCAGGCACCAAAGCAGAGGTTCCCCTGCAGCCCATGCCATGGTGAGGCAAGTTGTGCCCCTGCAGCCCATCGAGGTCCATGGTGGAGCAGATATTCACCTGCAGCCCATGGAGAAGGCCGTGCCAGACTGGGTGGACACCCAAAGCAGGCTGTGACCCTGTGGCAAGCCTGTACCTTTTTTTGTTTTTTCTCTCCCCTGCCCAGCTGAGGAGGGGAGCTTTAATGGACACCTGGTGTCTGTCCAAGATTCAACCCCCCACATCAGCTTAGTTCCAGAAACACACTTTTTGGCACTGACAGTCACTCTTATGGTCTTTGTGCCTACTGGCTAGTGCACAAAGCACAGAAAGCTCCTGACCTGTGCCTCCAGGCAGCTCTCATGACTGGTATCAGCAAGTACCGCCTTCCCACATCAATCCTTACCTCCTTCTGCCCTCACCATCTCCTAATTGTTCGCTGATGCATCTTCCTTTAGAAGCATGGCTCCTAAAATTAGTTTACACCACTACTGAGGCTGGTAACAGCAGCAGCTCTGGACTCTGTGCTTTGTGCATGAGCAGTACAAGATGGTTGTTGGTTCAGGCAGAGTTTCTGTAACACGTGAAGTGTCTGGCATGCAGCTTGTCTAGGAAACCCTAATGAAGACCATTGTTCATCTACGGCTGGATGTAGAGTTGAGGAGATGTCATGGACCTACCTGGAGCCTCAGCTGTGAGCCTCTCACTTTCGGTACCAGACTTCCATTTTCTGCTTTTCTTGAATCCATGAAAGAAAGTTAAGAAACAAGTGACATCTGTCTTGCACATCTCTTCTTCACATGCGAGTAATGGATCTAATGATTACCAAAGGAGACCTTGAGTGGAACAGGCAATAGAGAGGCACAGGCTCAAAACTTTGCAAGGATTTTAACTGTCTAGCTCCTTGGGATGTTAGTTTTATTTGTGTGGCTCCTAAATTTTAGGGTTAATTATTTCGAATACAAGCTAAGCAGGATACATAATTATGTAAGTCCCTTAGTATCCTTTGGAAATAAAAATCATTTTGCTGCTAGATCCCGCTAACTTCAGGAGGAAAACACAGCTTTATAATATCAGGCAATAAAATTAAACTTTACCCTAGAAGAGACCTCTTTGGATATTTCTACAACTTTGCATGATGTCTTGGAAATGTCTGATGTATGCGAGCATAATGAACCTCCTGCAGTGTCTCAGCTGTAGGCAAATGGCTCTGTCTCCGAATGGTCCATGCAAGTGGTTTTCTATACTTGAGGGGAAAATTGTATGATAAGGCAATCAATAGTAAAAACTTTGCTCTTCTCCAATGGAGTGCGGCAATATTCAGCTGAATGTATTGCTCATTTGTTCCTTGTAGTTCGTTTTTGCTTCTTGAACAGTCAGCACTGGTTGAGTAATCATTTTTTCATATAAGAAAAACAGCTCTGATTGCAGAGTCACCCCTTTCTGTAGTCCCATAGTGAATATATCTCACATTGATTTCCCCTATTGAACCTACATGCAGAGGAGTCATCAATACAAGACACTTGCAATTACCTCTGCTTGTTCATAGAAGGCAATTAAGCATGTGATTCTTCATCTTGTAAAGTGACACTTTGTCTTAATGGGTCATTTTGCAAACAAATTCTGATGATCCATTGAGCACACAGGTTCACGTGCTGCCGTCTCATGCTAATACTGCTGCAGCCATAGGTGGTAAACAGGGCAAAGGGCAGTAGCAGTCTTTCCATAAGGGCTATGACGTTGCTGAGGGAGAAAATATTAGCACTGAAGAAAAAAGTAGTCTTCCATCCCTCAGTGAGTCACTGATATCCAGAAGTAAATAAATTCACTGTCTCAGTCTTTCCAGTGTCATCACTTTTGATAATATGGGCCTGTCTGTAAGAAGCAGTAGAACTTGCCTAAAACAGAGTATGGTTTTGGCAAGCCATTTCTTCTCCTTAGAAAGGATTATGTGTATTTGCTGACTTATTTGGCATAGGTATGCAATTATTTTACTTTGTTAGATAGTATTTACAGATGGTTTTTTGAAACTATTTGGTCTATGAGTTTAAACATTCCTGTCACTGGTGAAGGGAATAAATAGTCTGGAGGAGGATGCTTAATCTGTCATCATTCTTCATTAATAAAGCAAAATCTAAAGAAAAGTGTGAGGATGGACCCTAGTATGGCTGCATTTGATCTGGCCCTGTGAGGTATTGCCTGCTTAGGCTATCTAGCTTGGGTTTCTCTTGCAAGCAGAACCCCTGCCCAGTGCCTCCCAGCCTCTAGGGATAGCTGTTTCTGATCAATTAAGAAATACGTTTTAATCATGATTAAAGAGTCAGTCAGAAAACCAGTCTTTTCAATTTTTTAAGAACACAAGATACACCTGCATAAAGCCTGTGGACAACCTGGGGTTTGAATCTATAGGAACATTCCTTAGGCCATTTCTGTTGATAGATGACATTTGTATAGGAACTTCTTAACTTATAGAAGATTGGGTTTCAGTTTTGAATATATTTTTTTCAGCCAGCTTTAAACATTGACACTTCTAACACATTTATCTTCTTAATATGAGTCTTCTCACTCCACCTCCTTTTCTCTGCACCTCTAGAAGATATTCCAATGTCTGACTATATTATTTGGACTTGTGAATGATGTCAGTGAACATGGGCAGCTCTGTTATATGGGGGAAATAGAAAGAGAGGTGGCTGAACACCCCTTTCACAGGGGTTTACAGGAGAGGGATGGCCTGAAGCTGGGAGAAGGTAGCACATGTATGTGCACATCCATCGCTCTGCCTGGCTTCTCTACAGTCCCTCTGTCACTTTTAGGGACATGAGCATGCTAGAGTTGGATGTGAGTACAGAAAGGCAGAGCAGACATGAGGGGCGGTGGGAGAGGCTGAGGCACGTTGTCAACCCCTGTGCACTTTGGATGCTGACAAGGTCAGTGACTACACTCCCAAAGGTGAATGTCAGCTGCCAAAAAATCCAGGGCTCGGGCTGCATGTCTGCAGATGTTTTGTATCTCCCAATAAGTGCCAAGGGCACTTTGTCCACTTAAATAGTGGGGCAAGGCTGAGAAAGCCTCTCCTCAGACAGGCAGCTTGGAGCAGGAGCTTTGCTTCAGAGCAATGGCTGTTCCTCACATCCAAGATGTCACAGGCTGTCAGTGGCTGCTGTACAACAGAGCAGGGCTTAGGTTGCCTGTGGCAGCCAAGGGCCCCGTGGGGCTCACACGTAGGGCTCAGGCCATTGCAGCCCCAAGCAACCTGTGCCATGGATGATCTGCAGAAGCAGCTACTTCATGCTGTCACTTGCCCCAGGGAATTAAAACTCCCCTCGGACCAAAGTTATTCCATGGCATGAGATGGGTATCTGGCAGTTCACAAAGGAAACAAAAAGGGGTTTTCATGACACAGCTCCTGGATTTTGTATTATCTCTTCTTCAAAGATGTATTGGTGTCACTGGTTGGTAATATGTCCTGGATAGAAAGATCTAAGATGAAAGGGAGTGCATGAGGAGGCTGCTCCTGTAATATAACCTTGACAGTGAAACTACCCTATCCTTCCCTTGGCCATGAAAGTAGCTGTTTACAATTTACTTGGAGTATTGTGCATGTGGATTGTGTGTAATCCACAATGAAGTCACTGCTGAAGGCACAGGCTAAAATTGCATGGCGTAATTTTCTGAAGTGACAATTGGTGGTATCTGCTTAAAACACACTGTGTAGGATCTGGGTTTTCAGAGGGAAAGTTTTCAATGTTATTGTCGTGGTTAGACACTGGCCCAATGCCAGGCACCCACGAGAGTCGCTCGCTCCCCCCCCCCGCCACAGCTGGGCACAAGGAGGGAAAAGAGGAAAAAGAGTTAACGGAGGCTTCATGGGTGAGATAGGAGAGCAGGAGAAATATTTCAAGGGCAAAACAGGCTCAACCTTAATTGCTAAGTGAAATTTATTACTAACAGAATCAGAGGAGGGTAATGAGAAATAAAATAAGCCCTTAGAACACCTTCCCCCCCTCCTTCCCACCAACAGCTCAGGGAGGCAGGGCAGAGGGGTTTGGTCAGTCCATCACCAAGATCTTCTTTCACTGCTCCGAGAGAAGAGTCCTTCCCTGTGAGGCCGTGGGGCCCCTCCCACGGGAGACAGTTCTCTGTGAACTTCCCCGGCGTGGTTCCACTCTCCCGAGCAGCAGCCAAACCGCACCTGCTGCAGAGTGAGTCCCTCCCACGGGCACACAGTCCTCCCAAAACTGCTGCGGCGTGGGTCTCTTCCCACGGGGTGCAGTCCTCCAAGGACAGGCTGCTCCAGCCTGGAAGCAGGGCCCTCTCTCTCCACCGGGTCTCCCACTGGATCACAGCCTCCTCCAGGCATCCTCCCGCTCCGGCGTGGGCACCTCCCCCACGGGCTGCGGGTGGATCTCTGCATCCCCCGTGGATCCCCAGGGGCTGCAGGGGCACAGCTGCTTCACCATGGTCATCACCACGGCCTGCAGAGGAACCTCGGCTCCAGCGCCTGGAGAACCTCCGGTCCCTCCTTCTCCACTGACCTTGGTGTCTCCATGTTGTTTCCCTCACATGTTCTCACCTCCTCCTCTTCTCTGGCTAGAAGCAAAAACCTTGTGATTTTGTTTTGATTTTCTTCTTAAATATGTTATCAGAGAGGCATTACCAACCTCTCTAATTGGTCCAGCTTTGGCCAGCAGCATGTCCATCTTCAGAACCATCAGCCATTGGCTCTGCTGGACACAGTGGAAGCTTCCAGCAGCTTCCTCACAGGAGCCATCTCTGTGGCCCCCCTGCTACCCAAAACCAGGCTGTGCCAAACAAATACAATTGTCTGAAAAACAAAACCACCTGAGCAGTTCTGCATGTTGCATACGCCAAATCTGAGATCTAAAGTCACAGTTACTTCAGAAAATATGGACTAAAGTATTTAAGAATTAATTCTTCACCATTTTATTCCCAGGACTAATTCTCTTGCGATCACCACTGACATAGACATTGTCAGTCTTTCAATTTCATTGCTGTTGCTGTGGGTACCTAAGCAATGGGAGCATTGTAATGCTTCCAATTCTTGTAGTGCAAAGAAAATCCCAGCCTTTTTTAAAAGACTTGTTTGTTCTGACTGAATTCGGAGAAATAAATGTAGCCTTTGGTTTAGAAGTTTGGTGAAATAGTGACTTTTGGCAGTCTTGTTCACAGAATCAATCACAGAACCAACTAGGTTGGAAAAGACCTCTGAGAACAAGTCCAACCTTTAACTGAGCACCACCATGTGAACTAGATCATGGCACCAAATTTTTCTAAATTTTTCTTGATTTTTTTTTGGTCAAATCTAGATTTTCTCATATATCATAAATCAAAAACTAAGTGAAGTGTAGCAAGACTTGAAAAATATTAGTTTTTCCAGATGTGACGCTTGAGCACAAGATGTTCAAAGAAAAAGCCTTTGGCTTTCTACCAAAATGTCAATGACATTTGTGATGAATTAAAATAAATTTTGTTAGTTGCCAAAAACTAAATGGGAAAAAGAAAGCATTTGCAGCTATAGAAAAATATTCTGACTCCTTTCCATTACACTGGATGATAAGGTCTAAATTCCCTACTCAGACTGATGCAGATCCATAATAATTCTTTCAAAATCAATACCTAGCTCATATTTACATATTTACAGGCAAGTGAATGGAATATTGCTCAGGTAATTTCTGCAATTTTGATAAAGATTCCAGTTTTCTCAGATTAATCACCTCAGATTAAACTTTTTAAATGTTTACATAGGTCTTTAAATGTATATTTATATTTTCATCATTTAAAACTGAAAGTACAGAGCATTCTGTTTGTGGAAAATAAAGCTATGTTTTAATTGATATTGGTTACATCCTGTTAAAATATTTTCTGAAATTTAATAATAAGTGGAACTCTATACATAAGACAAAGAAAAGTTGCTTATTTAGAGATACACAGATGTATAATATACTGTGAATTAAATTTAAACAGCCTGGTTGCAGGCATTGAGTATTAGAAGTAGTAACCAATAAGTAGGCAGAGCTTAAAATGGTAATAGTGAAATTTCATTTTGAATTAATCTCTAAAAGGACAAACTGCTAGTTAAAAACAGAGTACTGGATGTCTGTCCCATTAGAATCCTTACAATATTTCCTAGAAAATGAGAGTTATTTACTTCAAATACCCATATTAATACCTCACCAAAATTCCCAGGCCCAGCAGGACACATCTCGAGCTCACCTGCTGAGATAAAGGCTAACATTTGAAATTTCCCTAAACCATGTCACTTGGCCAAACTGAAGTCCATGTCAGTGTCTCCCTGGGGCCCATCCTTCCCAGCAGAATCCCTGCTTGGTGCCTCACCCTTTTGTGAGCAGCAGTGGCACAGCTGCCTGGGTGCCGTGTGCCGATGCTCTTGTCCAAATGGTTCCTGCTCAGAGATAATAAAAATCACAGAGGTTTGCTGCTGGAGATGCTGATGCAGAACTGCATCCTTCTGAAATGTGACTGTAACAGGCTCTGAATGAGCTAGGCAGTAAAAAATGTCATTAGTTTGCCATCTAAAAAATGTCAGTGGTTTGATTTTTTTTTCCAACAGAATGCATTTGGAGTCCATCAAGACAAGCACACAAAGCGAACTCGTTAGTCCTTGTGCTCTTTTCTATTTGACCTAGAATGGTTTAGCAAATTTGATCTTAATTTGTACTTTTGGTTTGAATAAGTTTCTCACTATATTGTGCTAATACTTATTTCTCTTGCTAATACTGAATATGAAAAGAATTTTATTTATGCATCAAATTTCATTACGCACGAGTGCAGAGCATGCTCTGGGATTAAATTATTAAATATAATGTATAATATAAGTGACAGAACTAACAGAGTATATATATATTTATATATAGCATTTACTGTATACTAAATGGGAAAAAAAC
This sequence comes from Aleadryas rufinucha, assembly GCA_013397815.1. Classification (NCBI taxonomy): domain Eukaryota; kingdom Metazoa; phylum Chordata; class Aves; order Passeriformes; genus Aleadryas; species Aleadryas rufinucha. Next base: position 107,769 of record VZTH01011152.1, read on the forward strand.
ACTTCAGTCATTATTAATACAGAGAATAAAATCAGAAATCACAACAAAAAGGGACACAAGACTAGATTTTTAAACATTAGTTTACATTAATGATTAAACACCCAAATATCTGTGGGATAGGTTATGGTGGGAGAAGAAACCAAGTGATGACAAATCAGTGGCTGGTGTAGTCTTAAGACTTACAACCTATGGCTCCTGGCTCCCAAAACTCATCCTTGGAAGGAACGAGTAGGGCCCTTCAGTGAAGCTGTGCTGGTTCCACAGGGTCCTCCTGGCTTGAGGCCTTCTGGAAATGTTTCCTGTCTTGGTGCCACTTGGGTGCCTGTTACTCTTTATTAGGTTTTCAGACCACTTTGGTGTTTTGCAGAAATTGGAGAATAAAAAAAATAAATACCTCATCTTTGGGGGTTTTTTCACTTGATTTTTTAAAAATAGAAACCAAAAGAGCCTGCTTTTCAGTTTTAGCTATGGATGAAGTTGGACTTCCCCGAGGGACAAAATAGGATAGCATGAGAAATGGCATGTTTTAGTATTTATGTGTTTTGCACAAGATGAAGATGACAGATATCACCTGTTTTCATTTAGAAGCTTATTTTAGTTAGAGCCGCCCTTCTTTCAGCGTGGGCTTTAACCGTATGCAGCAACTTACTGAGCAAAATTAAATAATTTAAAAGACATGGTTTGTATTAAGGCCACAGAGGACAGTTCTTAATCTGAATCTTCAAAGAGTCTTTGACCTGAGCAATCTATCTTTTTCTTCTCTATATTCAATCCAGTGTTCATTCCATTTACCTCACTGCCTCATGCAGATACTAAAACACACACCATTGTTTACGTTTGGCTGTAATTTCTGTACCTCTGTGGGGGGTTTTTTCCCCACCCAGCCAGGAAACACAAGACAGGGTGTGCTTTTAAAGGCAGGAAAGTAGCTTTAAATATCCTGATGGAAGAGCTGTGAGATTTATTTTTTTTTAAAAAAAAGGCATCATTTTCTTGAAGGCTTTCCAAATTTGTGCCTTTATGAAACATTTATTTTAGAGTCCCTTTCTGAGTCTAGAAGTGAAGCTTCTTCTAACAACATAAGCAGGACTTCCTCTTCTCCTCTCATGCCCCTGCCTTCCCGGGGCCTTAAAAAGAGCATTTTTCCTGTAGAATAAATAACTTCACCAAAATAGGTATACAAACCCACTGTAGAACTCAGTCTGTTTATAGCTGAAATCCAAATGTTATTTTGCAGCTGGTCTCTGTAGTTTATGTTGAAGCTCACAGAAAGTTGTCAGCTTCTCTGAGATCTTTGTTTTACATGTTAGTTCCTTTAAATGAGAAATCAACCTTCTTCCTGACCTTTCTTAATGCTGAGTTCTACAAGCAATAGGTACAGAAAGGCTCAATACTTTGTGAATACTTAAAAACTGTTCACCATGTACTCTTTCCTAATTGGAAGTTGCACCAGAGGCAGGAGCTGGTGCCAGGGCTGGATGGAGCTCTCGCAGGCATCAAGGCAAGTGGAGGAAGGTGATGAAGCAGAGGAAGGTGATGACCAATGTGACCATGTGCTAAAATAATACAGACAAAAAAAAAAGCTCCACATAATTATAATTATTCCTGCTCTACTAAGCTATGTTGCTTTGCTTTTTTTGCATTTTTGAGGTGGGGGAAGAGAGACTGAGACAAGATTTACAAATTAATCTGTGCAGGACCTTTTGTGGGTGAGTTCAGGACAGAGCCAGCATCTTCATTTTGTAACAGACTGTAGTTTCTAAGCTAGAGGTCATGGTCATAGAAGGTTCATGATCCTGGAGGTGATGTTATGTGCCTAGAAGCATGAATAAGAAATGTATTTACAAAGCAAAAATTTTTGGAAGCAGCCCTCTCTTTTTGCCGGAGCTACTTTTAGGTTCTGACCACAAGAAAGCAAAGTGTGGAGACAACTGGAAAATTATGTTGCTGTTCCAGTTCAGGTGGTGTTGTCAGAATATACAAGACCTAACAAGATTAGAGTAGTTTTGCCCTTTAATTTGAACAGATGCAAGTTGAAGTTACTAGTAGATTTACATCATCACTCTGGTTCAACCCTGAGTCATGGGATTATTTCATTCTGCTACACTCATTTTTGATGAACCACTTTGCTCCTTTTTTTTGTTTTGTGAGGGTGGGTTAAACAAATGCTAATTCCTCAGTGAACTATTTCTCCCCTGTTGAAACTTGAATGGGATGTTACAGAGTGCAAGATCAGAAACCACCCTTCATGCAATAGCTGTGCCAGAAATGGCTTACCAGGAAAGCAGATTGCCGAGGGGTGGGTAACGTGAATGAGAGGGACAAGGGGGGCTTTGCAAGGGGTACTTACATTTTGATGTTTCTTGTCTTGTGACATTAATCTAATTTTTTTTTACACTGAATCAATTTGGATGCCACATATTTCTTTAATCCAAGTTGTTAAAATTCCCAGCTCTTGCTCAAGCACACTGTCATTTCTGCTTTTCATTAACGTTGTTTGACTATTTCACGCCATGAAAAAAGAGGTTATTCACATCACAGCTTTCCTGGTTGTGAGAAGCAGATGGGACTGTATCTACCTGACTGCTACAGCAAGTCCAGGACCAGGTCATGACTCTGGATTTTTACAGGAACCCACATGATCAGATGCCTACAAGGCCAAGCAGGTAGGAGTGCAGAAGCACAGCACCCACCTCACCCCACTGAGGAAGAGGCCCAGGGCATTTGCAAAGCGTGAGTCATCTGTGCAGCTCCAGAGTGCAGCTGCTACAGCATCTAGGAAAGCACTAAACTGAAGCTTAGAAACGAGGGGAAGGGACAAACTCAGTGTAAAAAGAAACCGTAAGTTAGTTGAAGGGTGCCAAGAGGATTTTAATAGAGCCCTCTGAGTTTTTCATGTAACTTCTACCCTTTAATGAAGAGAAGCATTTTTCCTGGGAGAGGGAACAAGATGCAGCTATGTGTATACTCAAACTAGGCTTGACTGTAGTTGCTAATGCAAATGGAGAATGGTTTTTTTTTCAAGGCACTATATTTAAACTGGAGTTTAAAATATGAAGAAAAAATACCATTCTTGCCCAGCACTATTCCCTTTGCATTTTACCTACGTTTAAATCTATTTTGCTTTCTCTCCTAGAAATTCAGTTCTCTCCAAAGCAGACTATGCAGTTATAAGAGTAAGACTGCACTACTCTTGGAAAAATCTGCATACCTTTGTGCTTACATTCCCCTGCTTTTGTGTCTGAGCTGAGCCCCTGACAACTGAAAATATTTTAAGAAGAAAAACTAAACCCTAATGAATGTGAAAGGGATCTGCACAAAAACACAAGCCTTCTTCCTCCTGTCTTAATTGAAATACATCCAATGACTTATATAGGCTGTAAAAGTAAACACAGCTATTCCTTCCCTCTATGCTGTTGTGCATCAGTTTTGAAGGTCTTTGTTACTGTTTTTGTGTCCTTATTCTTCACCTAATCAAGATCCCTAAGTAAAATTTCTGTCTGTGTCTAAGTTCAGCAGCTACGTGGTCACACCTCTCTGTATCATTTTTCCTGTGAACTTTCCATTCCTTCTCCTTTACTTGGACTAAAATCAAGCATCTGTTAATGGCCAGAAGCCTGCAGCAGGAGGGCCATACCACAGCTCATCTGGGCCTGTGGATGCAATTGGTGAAATGCTATCAGTCTTCTGGAACTGTGATGAATATCTTTAATGTCATTTTCCTATAATAGAAACTTAGTTTAAGAGCAGGAAGAAGCATTGGTCTCCCTCATGACTTCTCAAGACCTGTTTTTGCCATGTAAAGTCAATTGGCTCTAAGCTGTGGACCCAGCTTGGCTTCAAAGTGTGCCTGGCTCTTCATTCACAAACTAAATGCTCTAGAGAGCTGCCAGACTGGCAAGATTATTTTGTCTCATTTTCTGGCAAGCTGCGACTGCGTGTACCACTTCATTTATATGCTAATTGAGGCCAAGCCTCCAAATAGGCTCCATACAATATCAGTGTGACTTGGCTCTGACTGTATGGTTGTTCTGCCTTCAGCAGCCTCAGTGTGTGTGCTCTGAGCTGGACAGGGTTTAATATGTCTTCATCAATGGAGTCCTGGGTCCTGACCCCAGCTTTTGGAGAGTGACGACTGAACTTGAGAAGTCATTCACACTGAGGATTACCACGTCTCTGTGAAGGTGAGCTCATGCCATTTCTTGACCAGGCATCTACACTTTTCAGGTCTGAGGAGATGTTGATGTTTCGTAGGTCAGCTGGCATAATAAGAGGTTGCAGAGGGCACAGCTAATTATGGGGACAATGTGTTGACAGGCCAGCTAAGTTGAACAGCCAGTTTTGTTACCTCCTCTTGTGCGTGGCAAAAGTTCACTCTCTCCTAGAGTGCCCCTTTTAGAAGCATAGTAAGCATCCGTGCTCTGTCAGCCATTCCTTGAGGAGCTCAGTATTGTTACAGAAAGAGCAGATACAAATATGTGCATTCAAGGCTACTTTAACAATATATATATGAAGGGTTCCATTTGACTGTTTCGGATGTTATGAATTCCAAAAGTCAAGCACGGACTATTCAGTAAGTGGACATATGGCTCATGCTGAATGTTATAGGACGTTTCACTGAAGGTCTCTGAACTGAGGTTGGGAAATGTACATACCTTTTCAGAGAGGAGTGTTAGTACCTCATGCTTTAAGGCAGAGATATGACACATACTTTACCATTAACCTCAGAGATCAGAGTTCACACTAAGTTCTGAAATTTCTGTGTGATATAATTTCCATACTTTTTTAAACTTTCTTTTAGAAACATATCAAGGTGTGTTTTTAGAATCTCATTAAAAGAGAACTGAGTGCCTGAAAGCGAGATAATTCCTATCTGTCAGTCACCTGTGTGATTCCTGTGTGTCTACTCTGCAGCACATGCTGTTTTGGACAGCAGCAGAATGGAGACACAGAGTTGCAACATGCCTAACTTTTAAAACCCGAGGGCTTGTGCTGCGTTTCCAAGTCCTGGTCCAAGTGTCCAAAATAGGGCTACTAGCCATAGCCTACTGCAGAGAGCAAACAGCCAAGGAAAGGCTGTTGACAAGAACAAAAATGTGCCAAAAATTCCTGTGCTCTGCCAAGCTGATTGCATGCTTACTACTTTGAAAGAAGGGGTTATTTGAAACCAGGATTCATGGCTTGGGCTCAGGCACCTGCATTGTTACTTTATTTATTGAGGGTTTTGCTGTTATCTTTGGAGTTGTGTCAGTGCCCCTCTCTCATCCAGGAAGCAGGAATAATAGTTCAGCATGAGCTTCCTCCCCTTCCTGAGGCAGCTCAAACTTACACCTCCTGTGCAGGATAATTGGTTGTCCAGTCGAAGAATTGACACAGAGAGGCTCTTCACCTCACCTGTGGATGTGAAGTCATGACTTTGCCAGAAAAGGAAGACTCATCAAGCCACAGAGCAAAAAACAAGAGGTAGCATGACTGCTCTGCCCAGTGATGAGGCAATTTCCTGGGATGGAGCAGTTATGACACCAGGTACTTCCCAGAAGTTTTTGCAATCTGCTTGTCATCCGTCAGGTAAAACTTCCATGGGATTTCCAAAGCCTGCCCATGCATTCACTTTTCTTTGTTCCTATGAGCAGCTTGTGCCTATTCACAACAGTGTGTTGCCTCCAGGTTATGACCTGTTGGTTGACAAAAATAGGTGCCAGGTGAGGCTCCTGCCAGGGCATGACTGCCAGGCTGAAGAATTCCAAGGAGGTGGCTCATTTATTTCCATGACACTGTGCTCCTTTGTGTGCTCCGTGGAGCAGGTCTTGGCAAGCGGCATTCAAGCAAGTCTCTCTGTTTAAAGTGGAAAAACTCCAAAGCTGATAAATTTCCTCTGTCAAATGGGTCAGAGAAAGGACATCCCTGCTCTAGGCCAGGCTGGTGTCATTAGGTAAATGAGGGTTGTTCCTCAGCCTTGGAAGTGACCCAGCCTGGAGATGAGCATTCGGAAGCTGTGCTAAAGGGGGTGATTGCAAAGGGCAGGATCAGGGTGGAGGATGGGCAGCACCGCAGGGAGGAGACCTTGCTGCTGCACTCAGAGCACCATCCTGTGCTTTGTGGAGCTCTGCAAGGGGCAGCAGTCTTTGTTCCATCAGGTGTCAGCTTTTGCCCAGGAAGCAAAGGCAGTAAAAAAACCTGAACAAGCTGGGGAGAGCCAAGTTGGCACCAGATGGCTTCTAGGAGACTCGTATCTGAAGAATCATCCAAAAGTCTGAAAATACCCTATGCATAGTGGAATCTTAGAGGTTTCTGCCCAAATCCCATTGCTACCAGTGCTGCAGTTCTGTTACTGCTGGAGTATGGTGCTTGCTCCACAGCAGCACTGGAAGTTTGAAATTTATTTATTCCATGCTGGAGTGAAAAGAGCACTGTTTGAAATGCCCTTTTTTTTTTTTCATATATATTTTTCTTGTTAATTCAGTTGCACTAATATTTGCTTTTGGATGCTAACGGGATGTTTTAATTCATGAATGTTTGTTTTGTGGTGTCAGGCACTGATGTTACACAGGATCCCACTTAAAAGTTCTGCCTGAGTTGCAGCAAAGGTTTTTACTCCAGACCCACTCAGATGAATACAGCAGGAACTTGAATGTGGGTGTCCCAATGTCAAAAGCTTTCCAGAGAATGAAGCCAGCTTCTACTCTTTGCCAAAAATGCCAGTTTTGACTGAAAGGTAAAAATTTCTTTATTCTGGCTATGCTGTATCTTACCACATTAAGGCTAGCTGACAATACAGGTTAATTTTGAAATGTGTAGAGTTGCATTTCACAAAGTTATGAACCTACAATTAAGGCAAAATCCAGATCTTTCAGGAAAGAGAACAGCCTGTTGGCATATTTAACTGGAAAATAGATTTAGCTGGGGAGAAAAGAGTGATTTATAGAGCAGGAGGAAGAGTGGAACGGGCCATTTTCCTGTAGTACTCAGAGTCTACTTTTGTCAAAGGAAAGGGAGCCACTGCATTTAAATACAAGGTTTCATTATGGTAGGCATGTAGAGGAAGGTGGTCTGCAGCTCTAGAAGTTCCCTGGGAAGAGATCTGTGTGTCTGAGAAAACTTGCTGTCCATGGTCAGTGTCCTGCTGCGTAGTTCTGAGGGACACAAACACAATGGCTTGCCTGGGTGCTAAAAATGCACATCTTGTGATGCTGGCAGTTGCTGGAGGTAGTGGGTGTAACAACCACCCTTCATTTAAATCAACTGCACAGTGCAATTAGGCTTTAGGGAACAGATAGCTGAAACAATAGGAGCCACCACCCCAAAAATGAGGGTATGTACAAAGCTGTTTAAGAATGTGTTGAGTAGGTGGAGGGTTTGAAAACAGGCTGAATTAATGTGCAGGTGGCTGAATACTGTTCATGTGGAAGAGAAAGCAGAAAGACATCAGGGCAGCATGCAGAGGAGGCATAAAGAAAGTCACAGCCAAATAAATACTTCCTCTCTGAGTAAAAGCTTAGTTTTGAGAAGTCAGGCTCCTGGAGTTTCAAGCAAGCAAGGTGTTATCTGCTCTGAAGTTCTCACTGATATGTGAGAACTTGTGTTTTAGGAGTTGCCCCGAAATCAGAAGGCTTTGTATCAGAAAAATGCGGTACCAGGTTGCAACACCTGTCTGACTGCAAGAGATAAATGATGCAGAAGTATTGACCAGTTAGAACGTGGCAATGCTTTGATGGATCTCCTCATTATTGCAGTGGCAAAGAAGCAGGTATCTCAGCTTTTAATTCTAGTTCAGCAAATGAACCCTTTATATGGAATGCAACTTCAGATTCCAGTGTGGAAAATATAAATTAACATCAATTAGAAGGGAAAGGCCAGGTCAGAATAAAACACAAACCAGACCCACCTGGCCTAAGTCAATTCTAATGGAGCTTTCCACATAGGAATATTTACTTGCTACAGAGTTGAATTTGGCAAAGTGAGAGTTGCATTTGTCTATGGAGGTTTGCTTTTTTTCTTTGTTGTACAGTCAGCATGATCACAGTTCAGTTTTACTCATTGATTACTACAGTGTCCAGCACGGTCTCTCCCTTGAATGAGCCTTCCTTGGTTATTCACCTACCTCATTGTCTAGAAAACATCAGGTTTTTTGCACAATGTTTGTTTTGTTGACTAGATTTAGCATGTGAGTGGGTTGTCTGCTGTGGCAGAAAGGTTGTCCCTTGTGTCTTTATTTGAAAAAAAAAAAAAGGCTTTTGACAGTCTATTTATATGCCTGACCTTAAGAGATTTGTAACATTATGAGTTTGTGAGACAAAGTTCAAGACTCTCCAAACTGTGCCTTTCACAGATAGTTCCTTGGTTTGAAAGTGTCTGCAGGCTCCACGCAATTTCCCGTGCAACTGAGTCTGACTTTTATTAAAGCACTGTCTGCATCTGCCTTTCATTAGTCCCATGAATGATCACTAAGTCTAGATTTAGATTCTTCTTACACTTACATTGCAGAAAATGAAAAGCAAATGGGTTCAAGGTAAGACTGAAGCAAGGCTATACATAATTCTGCTGCATTCTTCTGAACCCCAGCTAGCTCTCTGGTGATGCACTGGCCAGAGTACTGGCTTTTCTGAGCTTTCCAGAATGCATTATCCAGAGTTCAACCTCTAGGCATTCTTTCATGTGTATTATAGAAGTTTTTAGTCAGTTTTCAAAGCAGGAATACAACAAAGGCAATAATTTATTTCTCTTAAAATAGTGAGCAGTGTGAGATATCACACACTGTTACATGGAATAAGCCACCAGGGTCATCCAATCCAATGCCTCACAAGCACAGGGGTAATTGGTTAGACCCAGAAGGTCTACAAATCACCCATTCTGCCTATACCACAAGCCACAAAACACTCCCCAATGCTCTGTAACAGCTTGAAGTTGTACAGCACAACCATTCAAAGACACAGACTGTTGTTTGCCACAGTCGGGCCATTGCAATCATGGCAATCCAGCAGCTCTTATCACATACCACAAGAGGATAGCAAAGAAATCTAAGGCATTTTCAACATCCTAAGCACCAAACACCCTGAAGACCTCTAAATGAAAACACACTAAGCAATATATCCTACCACATTCCTTAGCCCTACTTTTGCACTCTGCTGGTATGACACACACTCAGTGTAGGACACACACCTTGCACTTGAGCATGCATGTACATAAACATAATCCCCAAGGAGCTTCCAAAAACTGCTTTTCTGTCTTCACAGCACAATTGTGGTGTGTCTTCTGGCTTCTGCAGAGCCTGAGAAGAGAGGTGGCACCTCTCTTCCCAAGCACTTCCAAAGCCTGTCAGCAAGTCACCCAAGGCTCAGCAGCCTTGGACATCATCCAGCCCAGAGGCTAAAGGATTTTTGGTCTCTCTGATCACTGGAAAAAAACAAAAGCTCTGATCTGTGTTTGAGGGGAAGAAAGTTTTGAGTCCCAACTGTCTGAGCAGACACATCTCCTGGGACTTTTGCTGCTCGAACGCAGAGCTTTTTTTCCTTCTCTTGTCCTGCTGGCGACTTTTGTTTCCATGAATAATTAGGTGTGAATTGCCAGGAATATTTCTGCTCTTATGCAAAACCACCTTCAGTAATTTCAGAAACAGCTGTGTGTGTTTAATATCACCATATCTGGATGCTTCTGCCAGTGTCACTGTGCCCTGCCTTCTGTATATGTGCAGAAGAAATACGGAGTATTCTCATGGGCTTCTCTCCCCCTCTCAGAGCAAAACATCAAATACAGTAACCAAAACATATCAGCTACGCAGGACCCGATAGAAAGCAGGTATGTTTTCAAAATTATGTTTGGTTTGAATTTTGAGATTTAGTCCAGTTTAGGTCTTCACTTACCCAAAACAGTTGCATCCATCTTAATTTAAAAAATGTAAATAGCAGCTCTGTTAGCAAACAGGAAATTCATTCTCCAAAGCTAGTTCCAAATGAAATGGTTCAGGAAAAAAAATAATCTGAGGGCAGTACTCTTCTGGTAGCAGGTAGATGAGAGCTTTGCTTCACATGGAGGATAGGCTTGGACTATTGGCATCCAAACAGATCAGCAATGTGACATTTGGTTCTCACAGGAAAATCCTTTCCCTAGGGTACAGACAGGAAATCCAAAATGAGAGGAGGTAAATACCAAAGGACAACTGAGGAAAGGGGAGGAGAAAGAACAAAAAGCACAGTGTTCACTTGTTGTGTCCACTAAAGAAAGGCTCAGGAAAGAAAACTGCATGAGAAATAAGTGCTTATTTTGATATTATATGAAGTGCTGTGATTGCAGGATGAACCACTTCCGTGCTGCTAAGCTGTAGTGCAGATCACTGTGCAGCCCAGTGAAGTCTTTATTTACTGTGTTGTTTTCTTAAAAATCATTGAATTCCTTTGGGGAAAAAAATAAATCAAAATTCACCTTATTAAACTAAAGCATGAGAGAGACTCTTCAGTTTGTTCACAGCAGTTGTTTTTCTGAGTGCTGCCCACTGTGAACAGGAGCTTTTGCAAAGCTCTTGACTCTTTTGTGTTAGAAATTTTGGTGCAAACTCAGTGATCCAGCAGTGGGTGAGGATTACAGCAGCACACGTGTGTTTAACTCACGGACCTTTTGCTGACTGTACTTTGTCTAGGCTCACACAGCCTCTCAAGCTGCTTCCCTCTGAGTACAGGAGGCTCTGTTTCAGGTATGATGAGGGCTGGGAGGGACAGGAGCCGACCCACTGAGCCTTGCAGTCGCTCCTTGAACCCACTGACGGGAGCTTTGTTTTGGGCCGATGCTGTCGCATCAGCCTCTCCCAGAGCTCAGCACACAAGTGCCAGGCAGCAACGGGTGGGTAACGAGAGCTAATGGCTGAAGCACAAGGAACAGAGCAAGGATAATTCACCTTGGAAGGAAGGGCAATGCAAGGCTCTTCTGTGTGGTGCTGCTGAGATGCTCCGTGACAGGGAGACTGTGAAACGGGGGCTCTGAAAAGGACATTCTTCACTTTGGAATTGCTGACTTGAGGTTTTTGTCAGCTGGATCTTTGGGCTTCTTGCCAGCCCAGAAAAAGCTAACAAAGGCCGTTTCTGCTGTTGCATATGATCAGGGAAGAAGGAAAGGGGGAAGAAAATAAATGAGGTACTGTAGCATTTTTAAAAGAGAAACATTTTTTTGCAGAGAAGTAAAAGTGGAAAGTTAGGGCAGCTTTGAAACTGAAGCTACAGTCCTACTGTGGTCAAAACTTAGAAAAGATTAAGACTCAGATGGAATTGTTTGAACTGGATTTGTTAATCAAAGGCAAATTTATCTTCAAGTGTTGTTTTCACTTACTCAACATTTTTTTTCACTCAGTTTCCTATGTTCTTTGGAGGGTTCATGCTGTCTTAATGTTTATCACGATTGCATGGTTTCTGTGCCTTCCAATAAAGAAATAGGATACTCATATATCCATATTTTTCAAACTTCCATTTCAGTTTTTTAGCTATTTAAAAGCTGTCCAACTGAGATCAATGATTTTATGGTGCTCATAGCCCCTGGTCATGGCATATTTAACTAAAGCTGAGCTCTCAGATAACGTTTCCCAAACAAATTCCAGTACAGCTACATTTTGACATTCTCTTCCTGAGCTTTGACTAGATACAAGTGGCACCATTTCATTGCCAAATTCTATCCAACTTCTATAAAAAAAATAGAGAGGTGAAAACAACATTTTTAATAGGGAAGTATAACTAACTGTTGCTGTCCTTTCTCTGTATAAACTGTTATCAAGACTTTGAAGTTCTGCCAGCTTCTTTCCATTACAAGGAAAACCTGATACCAGCTGGAATTTCTGGAGTACAGAGAGAGCAATGGCAATAGTCCTGTTGACTTTAAAACTATGCATAATGTCCTGGGGTTTAGGAATACAGAATAAAGAAACTGGAAGCAATTTTCTTTAAGAGGTCTCTGCCTTTTCGACACTCTAAGCAGCTTCATCTGTTAAAACTTCTTTCTAATGTGATATCCACAGGAACTTTTCTCATTCTCTCACTCATTTTCAAGGCTTTCATTCCTCGTCTCTCCTGCCCATCAGTACTTCAAACTATCAAATGTTCCAGCCCTGTGCTTATCTGCCCCTTGAGAAGCCTCACTGCTCACATAGCATAACTTCTACTTCATGTTTTGGGTGTTAGCTTCTGGGATTTCTCAGGCATCGCTGCTCCTGAGAGTCCTCTAGTTCGCTTAATGCAAGCCTGGGACCGATGAAAAGGGTGATTAACACTTTCAGCCTAACATCTGGCTGCAGCTGCAGCTCGGGACGTAAAAACCAGCTGCCATGTTCTGTCGATTGCATGCTTCAGCAGGCAGGTAAAGCTTTATAATCAAGATAATCTGTGGTAAGGGTCCTTCCTTGTGTACACACATAAGCTGTAGCCCTGCTTCATCTGCAAAACAGCATTCATTTTCAGCATGTGTACTGTATTAAGCTTTCTTTGCATCAATGTAAAAAAAAATCTTCAGCAATATGTCGTGAGTTGAGCCATATGGCGTGCAAGAAACAGGTGGAGCAAAGGCTGAGCAACAAGCATTGAAAGAAGAAAACAGCCATTATTTTAAATAGTCAAGATAAAGGATTACATTTGTGGCCATCACCTTCCAAACAATTATTATCAGAATTGTGAAGCCTGAGAGATGTGCTGTGAAGAGTTCTGTGCTGTATGTTGTCTCTGGCGAGGAATTGCTACAGGACAGTTTTCTCTGACTTACATTTTGAGTGTTCACAATCTACTGGTTTTGTTATGATTTTTTTCACCTCCATCAAGGAGATTTATTTCAATGTCCCTATTGTGTGATTCTCAAACCCATTAATACCCTTTTCAAAGTGGTCGCTGGAGTACTTCCCAAGTAAATATTTGTTGAAGTGCTTATTAGCAAGACAATTTCCTTGGATATTTTCTCTTTCCATGAACATTCTTATTAGAAATCTTAAGAGAAATGAGAGGCAATTTACAAAATTTGTTGATATTTCTAAAGTAGTGGGAAAGGATGGTTTAATCAGGGTGTTTACAAATGCAAGCCTCCTTTTTATTTTGCCTTTTGCTTGATGTCTGTTTTCTTTTTATAAGAAAAAAACCCTATGCAGTCGTATGTTCCTATGGCAAGTAAAAGCCAAAGCAGTCATCCAGCTGTTAAAATTAGTGTTAAATCTGAATTTTCTATGGATTTCCCACTGCATGGCAGGAAATCAGCTTTCATTGCTGCTTCCCCCTCCTCCCCATCCAGCCTGCTATTAGATTAATACCAGAAGCATGAAGTAACGTTTAACAGAAAGTTGTTGCTTTTAGCTCTGGGAAAACTTGGCAGCCTCTCCAGAAATGGAGGGGGAAGGGGAACCTGAAGCCTCCGTTAACTAAAGAAGAGATTGGAGGCATAAAGAAACATTTTTCTCCCGTTAAAATTCTGAAGTTTAATGAAAACACATTAATGACAAACTGTTCCTAAGTCTAATGAGGATCTGCTGTCATTCCTCCTCTCTCTTTATGCATTAATTGCCCTGCTCCTGTGGGCTACTTTTGTGTCCCCATTTCATATTGCTTAGTAATTTATGTCCTGTTAGTAAAGTGCATCACTGAAATAGTGCATTACTCTTTTTGGTTAGAACGAGCTCCTAGTTTACAGGATGGTCTGAGGAGCTTACAACCAAAAAGAAGGTTGTTGCTCACCAACACTGAGATGCCTCCCCTTGAATGCTTTAAGGTTTCAGTAGTACAGGGAAGAAGAAAAAGGAACATGTAAACAAGGCATCATGACAAAGAAGCCAGACTACCCCCAGCTTCCTATCTCAGATCTTACAGTGGTTTTTAAACTACAGTACAAAATTATAATTTATTAAAACAATGTGTTAAAGATTGTCATATGTAAATTTCCTGTGATACTGTGGGATCAGCAAGCATATTTTATTGCTTCCTGTGGGCCTAATCCTACATCAATCAGTGGGAATTTTATGGGAAATATGTGGTGCCGTGGCCACAGCGGCGCAGCCCAGAGCAGAGAGCATATACAGGGCTCTGTGGTAAAGGTGTGCCCAAGCTCCAGGAGCAGCACGGCGGGACAGGGACAGGGACAGGCACTCTTCGGGGATGCCTAAGTCAGCAAGGTTTACATAGCTCAGCTCCTGTAAAACAGCATTTTCAAACTACTCGTACTCCCAAAATAGCTGTGTTTATTTGCTTTTCAGTTTACCTCGTACCATTAGCTGGGGGGCTGCCCCTAAAGCTTTAGCTTCTGGTTAAAGTGCAGAGCTCCCACCCGCCACAGGCTGGGAAGGTGGAGAGATGCAGAGCTTTGAATCTGAAGTACCCAGGTGCTGTGCTTTCTTTGCACTAAGCTCCGGTGCCAAAAGCCCTTCCAGCAGTTTGCAGCCTGCACAAAGGGCAAGGTTATCCAGAGCCCTCCCACAGTTTCGTCCCCTGCCCAGCCTGCCTAAACCCACTCCTGTTACTGGCCTGTGACAGACCCTGTAAGGAAGGTGGCACATCCAACAGCAGGCATGGGAAACAGTGTTACCTGTAGGATAATAGGTCCCCCATTATCCCCCAGGGTGACCCAAAATGGGGCTGACATATGGAGGAAAGGGAAGAACAGAATACGGATTAACCTGGCACAGGGCACACATAAGGGATATGTGCCATATCCTGTCCTATCATGCTTTGCATGCCAACACGCTGTCTGGTACAGAAGCTATCCTGGCCTCAGGAGCCAGACTTGTACAGCACCCACCCGTTAAAAACCTGTGGGGAAAGGCTGGACCATCTTCCCCTTTCCTGTGCACATTCTGTTGGGAGATGAACATATTGTATTCTGTGACATTCTCCACTATCCTGTTACACTTTTAGGATTTTGTTGAAGGGGGTGCAAGTGCAGTGGGAAAGGTAGGTGGTAGGTTGTCACTTGACTTCCATTTTGGTTTAGGTTGGTTTTACCTTGGGTATTAGCACATCTTCAGGACATCTGTCTTTGGGTTTAGTATATTTTGTCTAAGCATTTACGACAATTTTAAGTAAGGGCTGCATAGGGTAAGAATTGTTATAATTTACATTTTTCAGATGCTTTTAATCCTGCCTCTGTTAGTAGAAAAAACCCAGAAATCTGAGGCTAAAATATACCTCTGCATCTTATTCTGCCCTATTACTGTGAGAAAGCAGTAGCAATATTGTGTCATCCTTTGTGCTGCTAATGGGACATAATTCCACATTTGGGGGCCATCTGCTGAAAAGAAAACCTCTACAACCCTTCTGAAAGCACATATAAAAACTCATCAGCAAAAACGACTTCATGAATCAGTTGTGAGAATATATTTTATCTAAACTTTGTTAGGCAAAGCTTTTTCCTTTACAAAAGCCCAAATGACTCTGAACAGAATGAAAGAAGTTTTGGCCACCATCTTTCTTTTTGGTACAAGTACATTGTTTTATCTCTTGACACTATACGAATTAATGTAATTTCACTTGAAGGGGAAGAATACTTTTTTGCAGGAGGAAGAAAACAAATGAGAATTTATTTCAACACAGAGAGATCTGTCTTTACACAGATTAACTGTGAAATTAAAGCAGTAACTTTTGTTCTTCTGTTCCATACCTTGCCCCTACTGAGATTTCTTTTGATTTCTTTTGTAACCTTGGGCAAGTAGCATAAATTGCTTTAGATTTCTTCTCACTGCCTACTAAAGAAAGTACTGTCTTACTGACATAACCCACAGTATTGTTATATATGCATCCAGATTTGATAAATAAAGACCAAAGGAGAATAGAAAACTTCCCTGGCTTGGCATCAGAAGAAAATCATAAGGCCCCAGACTTAGGTGCATGTAAGGACTTATGAATCAGCTCATTGCTTGCTGAGTAAAAGAAAAGACTAGAAGGAGCATGAAGGTACCCATGTATCCAGCCACTGAGTACAAAATGATTAGCTCTCCTAATCTGTGACTATAATTGTAAACCAGCGTAGCTACAGAATTTGCACCATGTCTTGTGCCAACTGCTTTCCTACTGTTTTGGCATCTGTGAGGAGCACTGACCAAGGTTTTGCTAGTGCTTGTAGTTTTCAACATATTTTCTCACAGATCATATAATCAAAAATGTACTTGTGTACAGGAAAAAACACTTTACTACTACTGCAGAGAGCTCAGCAGCAGTAGCAGAGCTGGCTAACGAAGCCCTGAGCCACCCCCACTGACCAGTGCACACGCTGATTCTAGGAAAGGGAAGCAATTAATCAGCTGTGAAGACAGAGAACCATACACAAGCTAATAGGGGAGTGCTCTTGTGATGTGAAGCAATGTCCATCCTGTGGGTAGCAAAAACTCTTTTGATTACTAAAATACTCTATTTAATGAAGAAATAGCGTGATCTTTTATTGCATTAAATGGGCCGGTTGCTTAATAAAAATGGTTACCTCTCCAACAAATCTTGTCTTGTTTATATCTTTAGGCCATTATGGATACAACACTGCTGCTACTTAAATGAGTCAGTATGAGTTGTGCAATTACAGACAGAGGGATTTTTTTAAGGTAACTACTTATTATTAACAGAAAATTAACTGCCTAAATTAGTCTCCCTTTAATGGTAGTTCTGCAACGCAGTTACACTGTGGGCTGGGATGTCGTCATAAAGGAAGAGCAAACCTCCCAGCTGTGATGTAAACCTAGGCAAAAACTCACAGAAGTGAAACAAAACCCATCTACCAGACCTGTCCCTTAAGCTCTGAATCCAGCTGCAAAAGCAGCCAGTGCCTGATGATTCAGAAAAATGCAAACTATAACTGCTTTTTTTGCCGTGCAATTACAATCTAGTTAATTGTGTACAACTGGGCAAAGGATGAGAGTAAGGAAATTCCTTTCTTGACCCTTCTAGCAATTGACTTGTGCCCTGAAGCACAAGATTTGATTACTCATGGAACTTATTTTCCCCAGGCAGTTTCTTCTTGATAGCTTTTGTGTGACAGTTTAAGAAAGTTTCAGGACGAGTCACAAGAACACTCCACTGGTTGAACCCCAAATTATTTTATTACTGACATACATTTCTACTGTGCGCTGCATTTTTAGATTTTTAGATTTTTAACTAGGATGACCAGTGTAACTACAGGGTGTGATTTTTTTTCACCAGAACGTAACTGATGAATGTAGTCATGCCCAAGCGTTGCCTTTTGATTTTGCAGATATTCCCAACAGGCCTTAAAAATCACGATTCTTTCATAACCTAGAATCCAGTCTGCTACACTGCCTCAAAATGTCTTTGAGGAAGTTACAGCAGAGGAATCACTGCTTGCTTTGAAGTTTCACCTAAAGTTCTGGTTGTGACCATTGTTACTATTTTCAAGCTGCAAACAAGTGGTTCAAAATGCTCTAGTTACATGCTGGAAAGCACAGAATCCTTACGATTTCATTTGTTGTGACAGGTTTGTTCAAAAAGGGTGCAACTTAATAATCCATTGGTGTGTTGGTGATGCTTGTTCAAGAAACAGAGGTTCAGTCTCAAACACAACTGCTCAGATCTATTTGTTTCTCTTCTCATCAATCACTCTAATGCAAGTACTTTTTGGACCTTTTTCAGAAGACGTAGAGGTGTTGGGAAGGAAGAGGTTTCACCTGGAGTCATTTTCTTGATCTGGTTTTTGTAAATAATTGCATCACCCCACCAAAGAATGTCACAAATCATAGATTGTGAATCCAAATAAGTAGTTAAGGCACAAAGTGGAAGACACCAGACCAGTTTTGCCACCAAAGAAAAGGCTGAGTGTAACAGCATCCAGTCATCAATGGGAAGCTTTATCTCAACCAATTTTGTCAGGCTGGGAATTGCCTCTCCTCCTGAAGGTAACATAAAGCCTGAACCAACTCCCAGCTGTGGGCTCTGTCTCATTTGACAGAAATGCAGTCATGTCCACACCTGATGTGGATAAAATCCGTAAAGGTAAGGGACCAGGTAACGCAGAGGTTTGATTGCGGGTGCCTGCTCAGAGATTTCTTCAGTTCTGAAGCGACCTCTCCATGTATCCTATAGAAAAATGACATTGAAATATGGTAACAAAATGGCATTTTATTACTATTTTCAGTGCTCCTGATTAAAGCATGTTTTTTGCAAACATTCCAGCATTTGATTTCTACTTATATGAATTACCATGGAAACCAAACTTTCATCGGGCATGCTTGCATACTGAGGGGTGGAGAATTTCAAAAGCCTCTATGATATACAGTACAGTTGATACAGCAGTGCAATTGCCATGAAAACCGTTAATGCTAGCTAGGTGGACTGTCAAACCCATCTATGACTTGTAGCTCTCATGCAAGTTTCCATATACTTTTTCCTGACTTTCTTTAATAGTAGCATTGCTTCTTTTGTTCCAACAAGAGTTTTCAGCTCTTTAGTTTATGGAGTTTCACTTGTTTCCTAATTTTTAAGCATTTCCTACTCATAAAATGTCCAAGACGGGGTTTTTTTGTTGCTGTTCTAAATTGCCAGACTCTTGCCTGTTAAACATTACAACTTACCGAGTTATTTTAGAGCCTCAGCTATGGCTGGTTTTGAGTACTTATTATTATTATTTCAGAAATAAGTCCTATTCTTTATTTTTATTTCTTTTGCTGAAAAGAAACAGATGACTGATTTAGACAAAGTTTTCCCAGCATACAGGTATCAGGGGAAACATATGGTCTGCCTTACCCAGCTTTGCTGCCTCCTCACCTACTGGGTAGGATCTAAGTGAAGGAATATTTCAGCCAGCATATCACAAGTCCTTCAGAGTAACAATTTGACCGCAAGAGCAAAGTTGCAGCTTTCTGTACTGCTAGGCTTCACTTTCCCTAGGGAGGTTTTTGCAGACTATTACTTACAGTTTTCCCACTTAAAAGGAAAAGAAAGATCATGTGAGATGAAGGGAAGGCTGGCTGCTTTTGGTTCTGGATGTGGCAAGATTAAAAGTAATTTTCAGTTCTACCAACTGTGAGCATGTCCTTAACTTAACTCTGCATTTATTACATGCATATTGCCTTTATTTTTTAAGTGTGTGTACTTCTCCTTGCTTGCTCAGTGAACAAAAAAGAGCCAGGTTCAATGCTAGTGGAAAATGAAGCACTGGGATGCTTGTGGAGGCATCACAGAACAGACCATCTAGGTTCTGGCCTTTTAGAGTAATTCATCTCAAAGCTTGTCTTTTTATATGTAAACTACAGTCCCAGGACAGTCAAGAGCTTTTTAAAAAATATTCTCTAGTATTATGGGTGTCACTATACAGATTCCAGGTATTAATGAGTTATTAAAAAGTTTATATTGTAGTAAAGTAACAGTTCTAGCCAAGTAAAATATTCCCTGGAACATGTAAGGCAGGAAGTGTATGTATCACAGCAAACTCCGTTTCCTCGTGGCATGGGAACAGTCAGCAGTCGTGGTTTACCTGGCCGAGTGCTGGGTGAACTTCGACCCAATCCCGCAGGACCCCTGCACAGCAGGCAAGTGCTGCTATTCGCGAACTTCCTCTTTGGGAAACAAACGGGGAAAGGTAGAGTGACGAGGCCACACAGCGCGAAACAAGATCGCTATGCAGGATACTCTGGCTCGCTGCCCTGAGTCCTCCAGGCTGGCTCGCATCTCTCACCGCCGGGGTTTGCCGTACCAAGCTGACACCGCACAGGCGCTCGGAAAGCGAAGGTTGGTTATACGCCCTGGGCTGCCAGCACCCAGTGATCCCGGATGTGGGACGACCTCTCCCCGGGGCTTTGTCCCCTTTTTTTCTCCCTTGTAACAGCTCCAACCTCGCCGGTGGCCTCGCTGCCTCTGTCGCTGAGCAGCCTCCTGAGCCAGGACCCCTGCAGGGTCCGGGCTGGCACCTCCAGCCTCTTGCCAAACACGGGACGGGCGAGACGCGCTGCTCTGGCAAAAGCTTTGCCGAGCTGGTACTGGTTTGTAGGATTGGTTTGGTGTGAAAACCCCTCCAGCAAGGACCAGCCGGGCTCACCAGCCCGTTCCCTGCTTTAGGAAGAGCAAAATGCTGGCGGTGGCAGCTGCATCCTTCGGTGATGCACGGGGACTGGACGGGGGTCTTTTGGGAGCCCCGTGTGTGTATACACTCGGAGGTATCTATGTATACACACATACTTTCATGGGTGTATTTTTCTTAGTTAAGAGAAAATCTTGACTCTCAGGACACCTCAGGCAGAGGCAACAGCAGGGCGTGACCCCGGGCTGGGTGAGTGGCACGGACGCCCCAACCGGGGCACGGAGGCAACCCGGCTCCGCTCCGGGATCGGGAGGGCCGAGGGCAGCCCCCTCTGAAACACGGTTTCTCCGGGGATGAGGAGGAGGAGGAAGATGAGGTGGAGGGCGGGCGCAGGTAAAGCACAGCCCCAGCCCCAGGCACGGAAAACGGGGCCCGCGCCCTGCCAGCGCCGCCCTGTTTGCTTAGCTAATCTCGCGGGCAGGAAATTGCCTGGCGACTCATATTTATGGATCGTGAAGAGCTCCACCGCGGCCCCTCCGGGGATATCCCGGTGCCCGTTTCCCCGTTCTCGCCCGTCCATCCCCGGCTCCCTCCCTGCCCCCCCCATCCCGGCTGCCCTTCGCCCGC
>VZTH01011152.1:128717-142132 GCA_013397815.1 Aleadryas rufinucha
GGGGCTTGTCTTTGCTTGGTTTGGTTTTCCATCGTCAATAATCTACCTGGTGGAGGGGAAGACGTGGGACAAGGCTCTTTGTCCGCGATCCTTTGTTCGGCTGGTGGCTTGTAAAGGCTCCTGCGGCTGTGCGAGGGCTGCCGTGCCCGGCGGGGATGGGTTCCCGGGGCTGAACCGGCGATGCATGCCGTCTCGGCATCGCTGGAGTTTAGCAACAGGAACCCGGCGTTACGGCGGATCGGCTTGCGGACGGAAATCGGGGGTTTGGGCTCGGTCTCCCCTGACAGATTTAGAGGTCCTAAGTCCCCTCTCGTGTAGCCCTGTCAGCAGCCGGGTGGGATTCGGCGGCGCCCGGACCCCCGCGCTCGGTGGTGAGTTCAGCTTGGAGATCAGAGCTTTCTCGGGAAGATACCTGCTGCCCGCCAGCAAAGGGAGGAACGGGCTGGAAATTACGGTCCCCGCTCCTTCTCCTCCTGCCCCAAAGCTGCCTCAGGAATTTACCCGTGTGCGGAAGCGTAAATAGACTGTCTGAGCTTACATAAAGACTCAAGAGATGGGCTTTCTGCTCCTGCCACTGAGAGCTTGCTTGATCTCATACACATGGCTTTTGTCACCAGTTCCTTTTCCCCCAAATGCTCGTCTTGTCAACCTGTCATCTTGTCTCTGTGCCTTGACTCTGCACGTTCTCGAATCCTCCGTGTCTGCATCTTCAGGGCATCTGGGTGAACATGTTGCCAGTCAGAACATGGTGAATATTCCATTTTTGTGCCACACCTTCCCTGTCTTTCAGAGGAAGAGGGATACAAGAGCAGCCTTTTTTGCAAGTTTTCATGTTTAGTGAACTTTCTAGATTTTGTGTTCTCTATATTCTCATGGATAATGTCCTCAAAGTTAACATGGGAAAGGATGAGAGATGGGAGGAAGTAAGGCATGATAGAGTGGAATTGCAAAGGATGAGGATGGGCTTGCTTTCCCACAGCAGAAGGAAGCAGTGTAGGAAAGAAAGGAGATTAAGTGATCAGAAGATGGGAGAGTGCCTACCTTTGCTGTCATGGGGAGGGGTAGCCTGAACTTAGAGGGTTACAGAAAAAGAGATACCTTTAGGGCTGTCAAGTAGTAACACCCTACCATTTCTATTTAGTTCATTTTACACAGTTCCTTTTCTACACCAGCAATTTATTTTACTTCCATTTTGACAAATGCTAAATTGACTCATTAGTGTGTCTCTGTTTTTACTGAGGAAATGGAAATCTTTGCCATCAGCCAGGACAGGAAGAGTGGTCATTTTTTTCCATATCAGTTACTGTCTCTACTTATCAGATACAATTATCAGCTGGGTCCTTGGAAGTAGTCAAAGGCATCAGTTGACTATTGTTGAGAAGGAACAAAGCCCATCATGAAAAATTTGAAGTATTTTGAGTTTAGATAGGAAGTGGAGATTGGGTGAGCTAAAGGTTGCAGTTCTATCTTGAGGCTGGAGTTGGATCAGCAGGACTGAAGATGTTTAAATGGGAAGATCTTTTTTGTCTTTTCCACTTGAAGATCCAGAGAAAAGCTGAAATGATCAAAGTGGGTGTGGGCAAGTGCTGGTAATTGTTAATGAAGAGATTAATGCTGTGTTCACTGCACATGTTGTGTATTCTTTCCATTTTAATTTGTTAAAATGAATGGTTAATTCTGGTTTGTAGTGACTGCTAGCAAGGCAAACAGTGTTTCCCACTGAATTAAACGAGCAGCTATAAAACAACGTTCTGGGTGTTTTGAGCAGGTGCTGTTCATTTAGGATTTGTTTTAGACCGGTGGAGCACATCCAAGATAGAAATCCAAGGGGAGTTTTCCCCTGTAGAAAGAAGGTCCTCTAGAGACTGCAGGGTAGAGTGAACTGTGTAAATATGACCAAGTTTGGGTTTTTTCTTACTCAGGTCTCATGCAGGTGGAGTCAGTTTTTAAGTGAACCATTTTATTTAACTTCTTTTATTATAGTAAATGGTGTAACTGCAGGTACAGCACCTCTGTTCCTCGCCCAAGGGAACTCAGTCCTGGGACCTGCTGGTGAGTGCTGCCCCGTGCTGGTGCAGGCAGACCCATGGCTTGGTAGCACAGCAGCCAGGGCGGGTGCCACTCGAGCTGTCACTGTCATGGTGTGGTGTGCCCAGCAAGTGTGATGAGAAGCATTTAGTCTGAGGGCACGCTTGCTGCCCTGAGAGTGCTGGGAAATGAAGAAGCGTTAAAGAGCTAGAGGGGACGTTTGGAAATATGGGGCAAGCATCCCAGGAAGGAGACAAATTGAGGAGAAATGGACGAGTGAAACAAGAGACAGAAGCTGTCAGAATAAGTGGGCACTGGAGAGAACTGATTAACGGAAGGAAGTGACAGGCACAAAGTGGCAGTGAAAGAAATCAGCACAGAGGAAAGCAGATCGTGGGCAAAGGTTGCCTGAGAGTGGGAAAATGCAATCGATGGGGGGAAAACAGTAAGGACATCCAAGAAAAAAAAAAAAGAGTGGATGATCCTTGAAGCTGTTCTGATTAGTTTTTCTATCTGCTTAGATTTTCTGGGCTTTACCTACCTGGTCTCATTGAATTTGTCAGGGGTGTCCTGGGGCAAGTTTGTCATGTCAAGTAGGATGGGAACAGAGAAACTTCTCTTTAAGGTCTTTCTGCTCTTGTACAGTAAGAATTTCTGCTTCTGTAGGATATGAATTTGGATACAACTGTTTTGCACTCAATCCCCTTCCTGAAATTTTAGATGAAGAAAGTCTGTATTTCTTGGGCTTCAGGAGTGAGAATTATATTGGTATGGAGTATTTAAGTGTATTTATTTCTACACCAGATACGTTGTTTGGTTTGGGTTTTCTTAGTGTGCACAGTAAGCAGTCACAGCCCACTAGCAGTGAAACTTTGAAGTTTCAGTTTGCAAATCTTTTGAGCATACTCAAATTTTCAATAGGAAAGGAGTTAATTAAATAGTGTCAGAATGATGCCAGGGAGCTTGTCACTACTGTCATGAGATGATACAGTCATTGGGTCAGATAACTGACTCTTGAGCTTAACTACCAGAAAGGTACCAAAATAGAAAAGATGAGTATGACTGGAGTTTGGCTTGTCCTCTGTCAACCCTGGTTTTCTGCATGATGAAAGGAGTTCATTGTTTTAACAGAAATCTCTTCTGGTATGTTTCTACCTGTCTGTAGCTTTGGTTTGAGCAGAAAAGAATTAACTCTCCTTCTTCCTTCAAGTTATCTCAGTGAACTACCCCAGATGAGACAGTGGTTTGTGTGACTGTAAGATGAGGAGGAGGCAGTGATGTCTGCTAAAGTAATGCTGTTTGAGTAGGTGGTCTAGTCTCTTGTCCTACCAAATGCATAGGAATTAGTTTAGATTCATTGAAATGAGTGCTTTAACAGTTTCCGTTTCAGGTAAGAGTAGCTGTTATGGCTTGAAAGATAAAAAGCTTCAACATTTTCTCCAGCATTTTTATTTGTGTCTCTTAAGTCAATGGCTCGACCCTCAGTTTTGTAGTCACCCAAGTGCAGTATTTACATGGTAATGAATGTTCTCATTTTTGATGTGCATTTAAAACTGTCAGCTGTCGTGACCTGATTCAAATGATTATGTCCATCTGCTGGAAAGAGCAATTGATGTGACAATGCCTACAACATCAATCCTTATCAAATAGGAGAGAATCATGTTTTAACAGTAAGACAGAGTAATTAAAAATGTCGTATTTAAGTGCAATTTTTTGAGTAGTCGGGTAGGTTATTGCAGTAAATTATATGTGGTTTGTGAGGGGGATAATGTTATTTAGGGTGTTTTCTGTTGCACTGTTTTATTTCTCCTCCTTCTCCAATATCCAATATGATAATTTCTCAGAGGAAGAGGTAAGCCATAAGAGCAATTTCCTCTGCCACTCCCTTTTCCACATCGGAAATCTGCAGGATTGCAAGGGAGTGACTTAGTCAAATCTGATTCACAGATATTTGATTTTTAATTTATTTAGTGTTGCTGAAGGTGCCAAGCTGTGAGTTTTAGGAACTAAAACACCCTTTGCCTGTAACCAGACCTTGTGCTGACTTGCATGCAGGGACCTATGTGTTGCAGGATTTATATCTTGAAAAGACAGGGACTGAGCAGATTTCAGGGCTCTGCTGGCAGGAAATTAGCTGTAGCTTGGGGTCTAGTGTATTATGTTGTGGAGGAGGAGGAGGAGGAAATGAAGAAGGATGTTTAAGGCAACCTTTAGATCACAGCCTTGCTGAATTGTCCTGTTTTCGGCAGAGATGGCTTTGCTGTCTCTTAAGGATGTGTCCATTCATGGGTACAGAATCTCCACCAAATTATGCAGGTGCCTTTCTGTGAATGTATTGTTTTAGTGTGAGAGTGGGCTTGGGGAAAGATGGATTTCCTGGTAAGTGTTTTGGAGGTGAACAGTAGATTCCAGTGAGTTTTACTTTGCCATCAGATTGAGCCTATCAAGACTTTTGTTTGTAAATAAGTAGAGTAAGTCAGGAGTTTGAACAGGTTTGATTTAATCAGGTGTAAGTACATTGTCCTCAGATTATGCAGGAAAAAGGTAAATCAGCTTGGTAATGGAACAGTCTGTTTATGCACGTAGGCGTGCTGTACTGTGGGAAAATGAAATCTCCGAGCACTGAAGCCATCAGCACTCATTCACCAGATTTTGTTCAGAGTGTGAAAATTCAAGAGGCTTGCGTGTTTCCAAAACAGTGTGTGTTTTATTGGAATAGTTGAAACGGACTCTAATCATTTGAAGATCTTGTTGAAGAACAAATGAAACTCTAATGATGTGCAGACGGTGCCAATGATGGGCTTTTGTCCTCACCCTCCATCAGTTTTGGGGTTTTGTCTGTTCTCCAAGAGTGGCAATACACTGCTGCAGGAGTTTCTGAAGAGAAATGTCAGAGATAGTAGAGGTGCCAGGAGCTGCAGGGAGCCACTGTTAATGTTCACCGAGAAATTGAGAATGAAAAAAACAATGAAAAAGGCAGAAAAGCCTTAAAAGATAGCCCAGTTTGAGAGTTTTGTTTAAAACTGACTGTTTATTTTCAGTCAGAGAAGTGCCTTAGGAATGCCTGAGGCACTGCAACCCACTCGATTGGTAACATAAGAGAAAAGTATGTTCCAGAGCAGGCTCTGCTAAAGAGAGGTGGGTATCAGCCCAGGCAGAAGTAAAGAAGAAGTGAGAAGCTTATGTGCTGGGAAAACTTCACCCTAAATCTGTGGATGAAATGCTGGGAAGTGCTGTGTACACAGGTAGTGTAGTTGTGGCTTGGTTGAGCTGCAGCTTTTGGCTCCTACACTGAAGCGTCCTGGTTTTGGCTGGGATACAGTTCATTTCTTCCTGGTAGCTGTTACAGCATTGTGTTTTGGATTTAGTATGAGAATAATGTTGATAACACACTGATGTTTTCAGTTTTTGCTATGTAGTGTTTCTGTTGAGTCAAGGACTGTTCACCTTCTTATGCCACACCAGTGAGAAGGCTGGGGGGGCATGAGAAGTTTGGAGGGGACACAGCTGGGACAGCTGACCCAAGGGATATCCCACATCATATTGCATCATAATCAGCATATAAAGCTGAGAGAAGAAGGAAAAATGGGGTGGAACATTTGGAGTGATGGAACCCTGCTTTCCTAGGGGTTTAATTCCTTATTTTGCTTTGCTTTGTATATGACTTTTGCTTTATCTATCAAACTGTCATTAATTTAATACATGTTTTCTCTCTTTTATGATTCTCTCCCCCATCCTGGGTGGGGGTTAGCAAGCAGCTGGGGGCTGAGTTGCCACCTGGGGTTAAACCACTGCACAAGGGAAAGGAGTTCTCGCTGTAAAGCCACCCAGTGTTATAATATCTTAAAATTGGAATCCTTTGTTTGACTCGCTGCTTGAGCTGTGAATCAGTATTTCTTCTGGTCGTTAGTGAAACAAAACTTAATTTGGCCTGGGCACTGCAGAGATGAAACATGATTGGTAATGCTGTATGCATTCACTTCAGATGACTTTATAAATCCCAGATGAAATCATTTTGCTTCGTTCCAGACAAGGCAGAGTGTGCATGTGCTCTGTAACGAGAGTCAGCCTTGCTGGAGGCCCTGCATAACCTCATCTGAAAGAATATGATTTCATGAGAGCACATATACTGTGGATTTCAAGCTGTTTGTTACCTTTGCTCATTAATTCATTGATTGTTTCTTGGTTTTACTCACAGTGGTAAGTTTTTTAAGAAGTTCTTCTCTCCTTCAAATCCAATTATTACTAAATGATGACTTCTCTGATCTCTCATCCTCTAGGAAGAGAGATATGTAACGAGTTCTTAAACCTGAAATGAAACCATATAAATATTTAACCTTATAAAAGCTTATTAGCAAACCCAGGTATTCACCAAATTGAATCAAAGATTGAATTTTTAATTGCATAGAATCCCTTCCCTTTCAGCTGTGCTCTCCTTAATGTTTGTCACATTGATTAAGTGGTAGCTGTCATCTCACGAGATAGAAAGGATGGGGTTTTTGGTGATCTTAGCCATAAAGCAGCAATGTTAGAGACATGGGAAATGCAATGAATCTTCCTGTCTTCTTAACCAACCCTTTGTTCTGTCTTCTAATTCCAAGTTGTCCATGTTTGGTTTTTCTGTTCAATTGATACCGTGACATCTTTGTTGCAGACAAATGTGAAATGCTGAGTGTCGCTAGTTTTCTGTGTCAAGTTGAACATGGCCTGAAAAGTTAAATTTTTGGCTCTTTTCTGGGGACCTCTGGGCACCAAATGCAGCATTTTTAATAGAGATGACACAGGCAATATGCCAAGGTGTCAACATAGTGGCAGTATTAACTGGATTTGTGTCCTGATCCTTCTGCGTTTGGTCTGCAGACAAGTGGGAGAGCCGCTGTCACCTCCTGCTGGTGTCTGCTGCCTGTGGCTGCAGCTCTGCCGGGGGTCCGTGGGCAGTCCACAGCTCCAGCAAAGCTGGGTGCCTGGGATGCTATGCAGGCTTTGAGCTTGGAGGATCTGAGGCAAGCTGGAAGGAATTAGGGAAGGGGTCTGTCCGTGGGTTGGAAGACAAATGAGGTAAAAAGGATGGTAAATGTTTCGTGTCAATAAAATAACCTGTTGAGGTTGAAAATTGGGTTGAAAAGCTCTCTGCTGCCCAGGTTCTTTCCCGTCAGCTGCTCTGGAGAATTTCAGTCCTGTGGTGCTGGAGAGGCTGGACGTGTGGGTGAGTCCCCTGAGGAGCTGCAGCGCTCTGGGGGGTCTCCTTCCTTACACTGGCTCCTTGGAGAGTAGTGCCATTTTTGGGGAACCGTGGGTTATGGGATCTTGGAGGAAGCTGCATCTTGCCGTGTGGGGCAGAATGTGCACAGTGGTGTTGAAACTTTCCTTGGGACTGAGAAATGACATCTACAGAGAAAGAAAAAGCATTGCAAAGTGAGGCCAGCACAGGGGGTTCCTGGAGGAACAGAGTGAGAGGACAGGGAGTGACCCCCCTTGGGAGAGCAGCTTGTGGGGAGCAGGTGAGGCAGAAGCCAGAGGTCAGAGTGAAGGAGCCTCCCTCTGCAAGGATCAGCAGCCAGCTCCCCTCTCCCAGGGCTGTCCTCCCAGGGGAATAACATGAAAAAGCATGGCACGGAAAGTCTGTGCACCACGGACCTGGAACCTTGGGGCTGTGATGACTGCAGTTAATTAAATAGGTGGCTTGTCTCTAGACAGCCCCAGACATCTGTCTCCATTCTTCACTTGTTTTTCTGACATGTTCCTATTTGCTTGTCCAGAGCTAAGCCCAGAGGACCTACAGATGGTCGCCATTAATTTTGTCACTTGATGCAATTTTTAAATTTTTTTTTGTCAACCTTTTAAAACCAGATGTGTATAAAAAATAAATAAATCTTTTAATAGAGCAACTCACTAGAGGTCTTCTATTTGGATTTAGATTTAATTTTAGTTTTTAGTGGCTGGGATTTAATTTTGGCATTTCTTTTAAACCAAGTCTCTCTTGAAGCCATATCAATTTTTAATTTGATCTTAAATAAACTTTCAGGAATCTCTTTGCATTTCTAGTCTGGCTTCTTTGGAAACTCAGAAATTGTTGCATGCCAAAACATTTTCTGCATTTTGAATGGCATACCTGGTTTTGCATAGGTTTATTCATGATTGCAGGATGCTGGTGTTGCGTGGGCTGAACTTGGGCTATGAGCTTTCAAAATAAAGTCTCCAGCAGCAAAGTGCAACCTTGTTAGTCATTTCTTAAGGAAGCCACAGGATGACAAACAAAACTCAGGAGCTGTGACTAGTACAGAGCCTGTACAGAGTCGGGACAGAGTCATACATAGATAATGGCTGCTTATCAAAACAAATTATACGTACTTTTAAACTGATAAGCCAACTGCAGACAGGTTTGGCGGTTTTTTCCACAGTCTCCACATCAAACACGGAGTGTCCCTTCCAAATATCTTTTAACATATTTCTTTTTGAGTTGTCTCTGGAAATTTTACCGTAAGAAAAGCCAGTTGTGTTCTATATTATGCACTCAAAAAGTGTTCCCAAAATACACTTCTTAATGCATTGTGGTTTTTTTCTTTTTTTTACTTTATTTGCAGGTCAAAATTTATCTGGTTTAGTCAAATTAGTGTCATTTTAACCATCCTGTAGAAGAGAAATATGATGCCGAACAGAAGTAACCTCTCCTCCTTCCAGAATGCTGGATCAGGTAATCAATTAAAATGAAGTTTGTTACTAATGCACTGAGATCTTTCAGAATTTCTAATTGATTTTGGCCCTTTAATTCTCCTGACACATGGATAAGATCAGCGCTCTGTTCTTATTCCATGTCTAACTCCATTTACCAGGCAGAACAAGGCCACAGCTGGATATGCTGCAGACAGCCAACCCTCCCCCATCACTTTAATGCCTGTCTGGAACAGATACCAGTGACCCCCAGCTAAACAACTCGGGAAAGGAAGAAAAGGAAGGGGGGGGATAAAATAAAAATTTTTTTAAAAAGGAAGAATTTGCTTCTGTAGCTCCAGGCAGCAAATACTTTGCTAAACAGAGGACCCTTGTGCTGAGCATGAAAGCTGGGGCTGACCTGGATGCAGGATGGGTTCAGGGCATGTCACGAGCTGAAGCTCCCATCCTCAGTCTCTATATCTATAGCTGCATGCAAAGACAAGCATCAGCCAGGATGGTAACACATCCTGGCATATCCATCAAGTTTCTACTCAAACATTACCCTAGAAATAAACAAAACAAACAAGATCTGGTTGGTGGGAAGCAGCTATGGTTTATTTAAACATGTGCTGTTGTCCATTTGGGATTTAACTGTATGATCGCGGGCACTGTGGTGCTGGAAACAAAAACGGAGAACTGGCACAGGGGATAGCAGAGAAAAGCTGAACTGGAGTGACTACATGAAGGTATCGTGGCCTTTTCTTACTGTACTTGCTTGGATTTCAAGTACAATGAACCCTTCACTGCTGTGGTGAACAGGCATGAAAGTTTCCATGACCTAACTTGTTTTTTGGCAAAAGCATCCAGTCTTTGTAGGATTAAATGTGCCCTACTGCTGTTGCAAGGGAGTAATGAACAATTATTAATGTCCCATTAATGTGTCTGCCAAGCTATTTATAGAGGAGACAGTGAAATTTATGCAAAAATATTTGAACTTAGCTGTGTTAGTTAAGGTTTGGACAGTACAATTTTCATATGAGATTAATTTCAGTTTTAAGAGAGATTTGGAAGAGGGGAGGAGAAAGAGAGACTGAGATGGAAATTAGGGTCTGTTCCACAATGGAAGGTTAAGTACAAAAGGCATATACATTGTGCTTTACATCTGGGCTGTTAAATAACTTCTACATCTTATTCTTCTTCCTTGAAACACTACTAACATGATGAATGCTTGATTTTTCCAGATGATGTTGTCTTGTCCTGACAAGAGTTCTTTTGAATTTGGGTCACATTTATCCTTTTGTTCATTTGAACTTCATCATTGCTGTTGCCAAAATTTATGAAAATAGCTAAAAAATGTCAAGTAAAATATCACAATATAAGAAACTGCAGTTTCCCTGCTCAAAGTGGTGATGGTGTGATGGAGAACTCTTGTGAACTCACTGGTTCAAAGGCAACTTAGATAGTTGTATCATCATCATAAGTGTGTTAAAATTATAAATGTAATACAAATCCCATCACTACAGCCAGCATAAAAATATTTAATTCTGTATAGAGGTAGATTTGAGGTTTAGTTTTGAAGGTGCAAGTTGATGTTTTTGGCCACTACCAGAGCTTGTAATTAACAACTGCTTAGCCAGGTCCACTATGGTCAAGAAGGTGTTTTATTTTACTTTGATTTTTGCGTTTGTGTCCCCTCATGCTGGCTCCTTTTATCTTCTGCCTATTCAATTCCATTAGTAATGGTAGTTACCTTTGTTCCTAAACTTAGGTTTTTTTCCCTTACTAATGGAGGAGAAGCTGCTGTTGCACACTTGGGTTGTGCAGAAGAAGCCTGTGCAGCAGAGCACTGGTGATGCCCTGGACAGCGGTGAATTCCGTGGCGTTTTGCCTCCTTAGCAAGGAAGGTCCTGGAGACCAGGACCCTTGTGAAGAATGCACTGCCACCTTCCACAAGATGTGAACCTAGTGATTCTCAATGAAGCCAGGTCATACGAGCTCTGGTGGCAGACAGGAATCCCAAATTCTGTCTCTTGGTTCATGTAATTGCATGAAGCAGTACTTGGGAGAGGACTGAAGTATTGCCTCTGAGACTTTAAGGGCACTTTGCACATTAGGTTTTCCCACCGAGTGACAAG
Source organism: Aleadryas rufinucha (assembly GCA_013397815.1). Classification (NCBI taxonomy): domain Eukaryota; kingdom Metazoa; phylum Chordata; class Aves; order Passeriformes; genus Aleadryas; species Aleadryas rufinucha. Next base: position 139,535 of record VZTH01011152.1, read on the forward strand.
CTGAAATTCAGTTTCTCATGACTAAGCTGAAGTCACAGGTGAAATGTGACTGAGTCAAGAGTAAATCCCAGATTTGACCCTTATTTTCAGAAACAACACTTGCTGGCATTGCAGGAACTGACAGTCAGAAGTGCTTTATTAGTTCAAAGTGTAGACTAGCACATCCCAGGAGCTGCTGTAAATGTTAATGGTGTCATTTCTACATCAGCTGAGGTCTAAGTGTAAACCTGCTGGGTGTCCTGTTTATCTCCTGCAGGAACTGGCACTGTCAGGAGCTGAATTCCTTTCTTTGCTTTTGGCAAAGTGGAGCTCAGAACTGTAGGCTAGAGCTTGACACATTGTTAAACAATAACATCCACACAGCAAAGGCTTTTTTGGTCTGTGCTCTCTTCCTGAGTATAAATTAGATTTCTGAACAATCATTAGGATCTATAACTTTCACCCCCATCAGTATTTTTAATAGTCATGTGGTTTTATTGTTTTGAATAAAGTCATGCAGCCTAGCATTCTACTTCCTTAAGGTTATCTTTTAACCAAAGTGCTCTTGGTAGGTGTAGTTACAACTTTGTATTTTTAGAGCAATGAGCTGAAACACCTTGGCAAATGTGCCTTGGTTTTGTACCTTCCCGTTAAGCTTTGCAGGACCATCCACAAAGTAAGCAGAAAGGTGACAAACCCCTACTGAGCTTTAAATTGAGCTCACTAGTGTATCAGGGCTCGGATGCACTAGCTGCACAGATTAAAGGAAGAGGTGATCCAGAGCAGTATCTTATCTCTTTGGCCCTGGGAGACCTGAGTTGGGTTCTTTACTCTGCTGTCTGCTTTGCATATTCTCCGTGTACCTCTGTTCCTCAGCTGTAAAACATCAGGACAATAATTCTTCCTTACTTCATGGATATCTTAAGAGGCTCAGGATTTTAAAGGCTGAACCACAGGCTCCTGCAATGGATAGGACAGCAAAGAAAGAGTCTTGCCTCTTTCCAGCTGTTTTGCTGACTTTGGTATCGTTTTGTGCCTCTACCCCTTCTTTTTCGGTCTCCCATCTTTTGCAAAAACAGCTGGGAAAATTGTGCATCTCCTCCTTTGCTTAGTGATCTGAGACACATTTATTACAAGCACAGTAATTATTGCAAAAAGTGTTCATGTTATTTTGCAGGCATGCACATGCAAGAGGCTACTTACTTGCTAATTTATTTTTTTTTCTTGTTTTGTCTTCTTTACAGATTCCAGTAAGATTATGGCAGACTATAGCCACTCACAAAAACAGATGGAATTACAAAATGCTAGTTTGGGAAAGGGTTCTGTGGCGAATTCCCTTGAAAATGGTCTCCAGGATATTATGGAAAACCTCAACACAAAGAAATATTCATCAACTCTTAAATTTAAAACAAATGGGGATTATGCTGGCTCTTATTTAACCCTTTCACAACCTATGCCAATTAAACCTAATCCTTCCTCCAGTGTTAAAAGTACACACTCTATTAACAAAATTCAAGGAGGCAAGCAGTTCCCCTGTGAAAGCCCGTATCTTCCAGATAAAAGCGTCTCTGTAAAGCATCTGGGTTCCCTATCAGGCATGTCTCCATCCCTCGGTGGGTATAGTTCAGGAAGGACAGATCTTGATATTCATGCCAGCAGAGAAAATGAAAAATCCCTTGGACACATGGATAAGTTTAACTACTCAAAGTACAGTCAGAGAAATAAATCTTATGACAACATCTACTTCCCAGGAATGCTGGAGTCAAAGAAGATCTCAGGCTCTCTCCTGACTATGTGGAATGGAAGCTCGGGGAACGAGCTGGTGCTTTCACCTGGTAGCAGTTCTGGGGCAGCCAGCATGCCTTCCAGCCCAAAGCAAGGCAGGAGAATGAATGCTGAAAACAGTCTGGCCCTTCACATAAAGCCAGTTAAGTACAAGGATGTGATGATGGAAACTCTGGGTTCACGGCCTAGGAAATACTCTGGTGGATCTCTAAGTCATATGGGAATGTACAGCCGTTCCCTACCCAGACTTTATAAATCAACAGAAAACCAGCTGGTGCCATTAAGTTTGCCCCCCAGAAGCTCTCTGGGTAATAGTAAAAGGAAAAAACTTGGAGAAAAAGATCTACCTCAGAATGCTTTCGATGCTGATAATTACCTGAATTTTTCTTCTTGCAGCTCAGGGGTTTCACCACATGCAAACTCTGTCTCTGGGAGTAATCCCTATGTCAGTTCAACTCTTAGTGTTCCTGCAAGCCCTCGAATTGCTAAAAAGATGCTTTTAGCATCCTCTTCTCCATATCTCCCCGATGATTTTGATAGACTTGGACTCTCAGGAACAAGTCCCAGTAGTTCTTTCTCCCCAGTGGATTTTGACAGGTCGTTCTCTGTCCGAAGAAACCTTTCTACCAGTTCCATGGAACTTGATGACCCAGATCTGGAAAGTTACAGACAGACGCCAAATTCCCTGCAAACGTCCATGCGAGAGCGGAAGAACAGCATTAGCTCAATTTCAGGAAGGGAAGACCTCATGGACTATCACAGGAGGCAGAGGGAAGAGCGACTTCGGGAGCAGGAGATGGAACGGCTGGTAATTTTTTCTCTTCCTCTTAGTTA
>VZTH01011153.1:0-11542 GCA_013397815.1 Aleadryas rufinucha
GACCGCGCCGGTGCTCCCGCCTCCCTCCCGCACAGCTCCGTCTGCCGGGCGCGCCCCGCCACTGCCGCCGCCCATCTCCGGCCTCGGGGCGCGCCGGGCTTTCGTCTGCTCCTGGGGGTCCCAGGTGGGTCCCGGCCCGCCACTGCCGCCACCCATCACCCGGTCTCGGGGTGCTGTGGCTGCTGCTGGGGGTCCCGAAGCGGGTCCTGGCTGTGCAGTGCCCGGTGCAGGGCGGGGTGGAGGGGCTGCATTCACAGCGCCTCCGCGAATGCAGCCCCTGCCGGTGTGTAACCCCCTCCTGTGAACGAAGCCGCTCCATCCTGCCCCACTCCAGGAACCACCGACTCTTTGCTCCCCCCTTTCCGCTCCCCCATTTCCCAACCCAACGGCCACAATGGGCAAACTGCCACAGGAAGCCCTGAGCCACCCTCCGTTGGGAAATCTGCCCACTGCTGGGCAAGAACTCTGCACTTGGCCCCAAAGCAAGCCTGGCCCTGCAGTGGGGGTCCAGGTGTCCCCCCAACCCCATGCTCCCCACCACCTGCACCCCTTTTTGCGCTCCACGTTGGTACAGAACAGAGGGAGGAAACTGCCCCTCTGCCCACAGCATCATCCCAGAGCCAGTGGGGGGCTGGAGGGGCTGAAAGAGGCCTTGGAAGTGAGCCCAGCACAGTCCCTGTGTTACCCACGGCAGTCCCGGGGACTCTGTCATGTTTGGGAGATGTCCTGGGGCCCCGCTGCTGCCACCTCCCTGCGGAGAGGGGTTTCATCTCACTTAGCTCAAGGCACAAGAGGAGTCAGGGCTGAGAAGCTGCTCTGCTCCCCATCTCCCACTCCGGGGGAAGCTGCACGGCGCTGCCAGGGCCCCCCCACCCCCTGAATTGCACAAAGCAGCAGCACCCGGAGAGGAGGAAGCAGGAGGGAAATACCCGCCCCCATCCCAAGGCTCAGCCCCTGGAGGGATTTAAGCACCCCCACCCCGAGCGGCCCCAGTGGCGGTGGCAGTGGCCCGCTCTGTGCCACCATGGTCACAGCTGGGCTCTTCGTCCTCAGCCTGGGAGGCTCCATCCTGCTCCCAGCTCTGGCCCCAGCAGGTAATGGGAGAGCTGGGGTGCCAGGGCAGGTCCCCAGGGTGGGAGATAGGAACCCTGGACTCCCCCGTGGCACAGGGGAGGCCAACGATCACCTGCACCCACCAGGCGCCCAGGGGAGCCAGATCATCGGGGGAAAGGCGGCGGTGCCCCATTCCCGGCCCTTCATCGCCTCCATCCAGATGGACGGGCAGCACGTCTGCGGGGGCTTCCTGGTGTGGCCCAAGTGGGTGATGACAGCTGCCCACTGCCTCATTCCCAGGTGAGCCTTGTCCCCACGCGGGACACGTGCCCCCTGGACATGGTGTGGCCCCTTCTAACCAATAACCCCGTCCTAAGTGGTTAAGCTGCCCCCCTCCCTGTGCCCCCCTTGAGTCGCCCTGGCCATCCCCCCCTCCTCGATGGCCACCAGCCACAGCAGCGCCCTCTCAGCACCCCCCTGGCTGCAGGCGCAGCCCCTCAGTGCGTGTGGTGCTGGGAGCCCACCGGCTGCAGGAGCCCGAGGCGTCCCAGCAGGTCTTCAGCGTGGCCGAGTCCATCGCCCACCCACTCTACAACCCCCATGCCGTGGACAACGACATCCGCCTGCTCCAGGTGAGTCTGCACCGGGCAGCCAGTGACCGGGCAGTGGGGTATCCCACAGCCCTGGGGTGCGAGAGGGAGGTGGGGTATCCCTCAGACCTGGGGTGCGAGAGGGAGACGGGGTGTCCCACAGCCCTGAGGTGTGACAGGGAGATGTGTTATCCCACAGCCCTGGGGTGCGAGAGGGAGGTGGGGTATCCCTCAGACCTGGGGTGCGGGAGGGAGTTGGGGTATCCCACAGCCCTGGGGTGTGACAGGGAGATGGGTTATCCCACAGCCCTGGGGTGCAAGAGGGAGTTGGGGTATCCCTCAGCCCTGGGGTGTGAGAGGCAGATGAGGTGTCCCACAGCGCTGGGGCACGGGAGGGAGGTGGGGTGTTCATGGCCCCGGAGCATCGGGAGGGAGGTTGGGTGCCCCACGGCCCCAGGGCACCGGGAGGACGGGGGGTGCCCCACGAGGGGCCGAGCCGACACTAGATGTCAGTGCTTCTCCGGAGAAGCAGGACCGCGCCATAGGGTGTGATGGAGGCACTGAGGACACACCGACCCTGTCCAGCGGCTCTCGGGCTGCCAGTGTCTACAGCAAGCTGGGACCAGTGCAGGGGGGGCTGAGAGGGAGGGACCCAGCCTCTGAAGAGGGAAGGGCAGGGGGGGTCAGCAGGAGCGGTGAGCTGGGGCACGAGGGAGAACCAGGCAGGAGCAGCTGGGGGGCTCTGCTCCGGCAGCAAAGCGACCCCCGCCCTCGCTGCCCGCTCAGCTGAACAGGTCGGCCAGGCTGAACGAGTTCGTGAAGCGGATCCGCCTGCCCTTGCCGCACATCGACCTGAAGCCCGGCACCGTCTGCTACGTGGTGGGCTGGGGGGACACCTCCAACTTTGGAGACCAGCCTGCCGAGTTGATGGAGACCAACACCACCATCGTCAAGCGGAGCCTCTGCCGGACGCTGTGGAGGGGCAAGGTCTCGGGCAACATGCTGTGCGGGGCCAGCCGCAACACCACGCTGCAGGGCGTCTGCGCCGTGAGTGCACCCCTGGCCCCGTGCCCCGCACTGTCCCTCACGGGGAGACCCTCAGATCTCCCTCCCACCCCCCCATTTTGCAGGGTGACTCCGGGGGACCCCTGGTCTTCAAGAAAAAGGTTTATGGCATCGTCTCGTTCTCTGGGGAGAGATGTGGGGACCGCCGGTTCCCCGACATCTACACCAAGATCTCCAACTACATTGACTGGGTGCATCACACTGTGCGAGGGTCCCACGGTCGGAAGGGGTGGCCGAAGCCTTAGCATGGCTGGGAGGGAGTCCTGGGGGCAGGCAGGCTGTGGGAAGAGGGGCCGAGATGTCTCTTGGGAGGGGAGAAGGTGGCCAGAACTTCCATGTCCTCCAGCTCTGGCGGGGCTGGGAGCTGATGTTCAGGGCTCCTTGATCCAGGTGAGGGCAGGAGCCCCCCTCTGCCCATTGGCAAGGGGTGTAATGTCCCCGCTAGGCTGCTCCAGGAGCCTCTCGTGCATCCTCTCGCAGTGGCAACTTTTACCTTCCTCAATAAACCCTCAGTCCCCATCCCACTGCTCCCCCTCTGTGTTCTGGTCCTCCTGACTTGTAATGGGCATGGATGGATGGAGCAGGGGGGTACAGGAGGAAGGAGGGGAGTGCAGCCCCCACCCAGGACCAGGCCCTGCCCCAGAGGAGCCAGGATCTGCATCCAGGTGCTGCCACCCCAGAAGCATCCCCAGCTGCCTTCCCGCCGGGGTGTGGCTCCCCATCCCGTCCCACCCCGTCTCATCCCATCCCGCCTCGTCCTGTTCCATCCCGTCCCACACCGCACCCTCCCCACCGCGCGACGTGACCCCCCAAAGAGGGGAACCACAGACTCCCCCCGGGGGCAGGCGGGCTCCCAGCTGCGCTGGCGGAGCCCACAGGGATCCCGTCGGGAGCCTCACCCGCCTCCCCCGCGCGCAGACGGGGAGCCGGGTGCCCGCAGTGGCCGGCAGACGTGTGCCGAGCTGCTGCTGGGTCTCGGCTGAGACACGCGTGGCTCTGCCCGGTGTCTCCGGGGACAGACCCAGACATTCCCCGCTCCTGGCTGTTTGTTTTATCTGCGAATTGCTGGCACGCCGTGGCTGCTGCAGGGCCTCGCGCGGGGTCAGGAGGTGCAAACCGCAGGCATCGGTGGCCTTGGGGACATCCAGCAGAGGACAGAACCCTTCCAGGCTGCCAGCCTCCAAAAAAGCCCCAAATCCCAGTGGGGTGATGGCAGTGACAGCGTGCGGCAGAGACCCCCTGGAATGCCGGGACAGGACTGCCAGCCCGAGGGCATCCGCGCTGGCAGGGAGCCTGGAGAGCCGGCGCCTGTCCTGGCTTGTCCCAGACCACCCAAAAACCGGTGGGAAGGCGGCGCCTGACTCACAGCCGTGTTTTGGAAGCTGAAATCTCCCGCTCATCACAGGAGCTGCCGTTGCCGCCGCAGCCCGTGCCCGCGGGCTCGGCACGGAGCCACCCGCCAGCCGCTCCGGGGGCCAGACCCTGCGGCGGGGCGGGCAGGACCGGGAGCTGCCGTGGGCAGGAAGCGCTGCGGGCGGCCGTGGAGGAACCCAGGCCACACACCACCGCGTGTGGCGGCACCTAGAAAGGCATGGGCAGCGTTTTGAGAACTTCTCTACACCCAAAAGCACGGGGACACTGCTGAGCTGGGCGAGCAGAGAGGGGCTGCAGGAGAACGCCCCCATGCCCGCCCCGGGTTATCTGAGATGTCTTTTCCAACCCAAATGGTTTCACGATTCTCTGTGATGCACTCCATGGCTCTGAGGGGACCGAGCAGAGGTCAGGGCTGTGCCATGCCGGCCCCCGGCACAGAGGATGCGGCCGAGGGGGATCTGTGCAGTTCCCGTGGAGCTCAGCGCGCCAAGCCGCAGGCGGCTGCCCGGGAAACATCCCACATCGGGACCCAATTACCGGCAGGAATTGTTTTGTGAAATACCAAACCCTCATGGCACGGCCCGAGATTGGGAACAGATTTATCTGCGTCGCGGGTTGCTCTTCCTCTCTCTCCCCTTCCCTCCCACTGCACAGAGCAGCCTCGGCTGGGCTGGAAAACCCCAGCATGGGGCTGGAGCAGATGGGATGAGGCTCCTCGTGGCTGCGGGGGGCTCCCCACATCCCCAGACCTTGGTGTGGATGCACAGCCCCAAGGAGAACAAGGTTTCCTGCGACCCCAGAACATGCCCNAAATCCATTTGAACACACACATGCTGAAACTTTAGGAGACAATAACATACATATATTTTTTTTTAATATATATAAAAATATATATCTATCTCTCTCCAATCTGATGCAGCGTGCGCTGCCTTTCCTGCCGCTGGCAGCTGGGGCCGAGCCCCTCAGGGAAGGTGAAAGCGCAGATTCCCTCTAGACCTCGAGGTCCTGGCCAGAAACGTCAGCAGAGTACCAAGAATTAATCCAAAAATAAATAGGCCCAGGGCTGCCGGCCAAGGACACGTGGGGGGGGCCCACGGACACCCCTCCGCGCCACGCCGGCAGCAAGGAAGGGCACCGGCCAGCGGAGAGCTCTGCCGGGCACCGGGCGGGCACCGGAGCATCCCAGGGCAGCACGGCCTCGCTCCGGCCACGAGCCCCCCTCCCCTGCTCCCTGGCTGGCAGGATGGGAATCGAACCCCCTGCGACTGCTTAACATACACAGGGATAAATAAGGATCTTTTTATCTTAATAAATATCAGGTATATGGTTTGTACAATATACACATAATGCCCCTGTCTCCCGGCGCCGGCTCGGCCGAGGGACGATTCACACGTAGTTCTCCTCCACGCTGTCCGTCTCTGCGGAGAATTTGGCCACGGCTGGAAGCAGAGAGAAGTGGTGAGGGGGGCCTGAGGGGCGAGCAGGCGCTGGGGGTCCGTGCCCGCTGCCCCCTGCCCCGCCCTGCTCACCTGAGCAGCTCCCGTAGTGGCGCACGCCGATGGAGCGGCCGCGGTGGCAGGTGGCTCGCCGCAGGTGGCACGCCGAGGGGTAGGTGACGTTGTTGTTGCCGCAGAGGGCGCGGTCCAGGCTGGTGGGCTCGGGGCAGGGGGCCGTCCGGCACATCACGCAGTGGGCGCTGCCTGTCTGGTCCACCACGCAGGTGTGGGTGCCAGGACACACCACGCTGGAGCAGGACTCTGCAGGGAAGCACAGCGTTGGAGTGACCCCAGGGACAGCCACCTCCCTCCCACAGCTCCTTCACCCCAGGCAGGCTTTGGGCACCATCCCAGGGAAACCCGGTCCCTTCCCACCTTTTGCTACCAGGGCACAGAGCAGAGCTGGGGCTGGAGTGCCCTGATCTCCCCCATCGGTGCTGTTCCCAAGGGCAGGGGCTGGCAGGGGCCGGCATCCTGAGCATAAGGGAGCTCATGACCTTGAGCCCCTGGGCTCGGCCCTGGCCTGAGCTTTGCCGCGCGGGAGGAGCCGAGGTCCAGCTGCAGCAGCGGAGCGCGGGGCTGAGCCCGCTCGGCGCAGCGGGACCTGGCTGGGCCAGCGGCTGCACGCAGGTGCCTTGGCAGGGAAGCAGCAGCCACTGCGGCCAGGCTGGCAGCCACCGCGCTGGCCTCGGCGAGAGGAAAGGGCAGGGTCACCCTGGATCTGACCCAGCGCTGGAGCGAGGGCGCACGGGGGTGGAGGGAGCCTGCGCAGCAGGATCAGGCCCGGCACGGGGCTCTGCCGGAGCGGGTGGAGGCTCGTGCATCCCCATCGTCCCTCCACCCTCCTCTCTTTCCCTGATGGATTGGAAGATTTGGCATCTGCAGCTCCCAACTCCCATTTCTTGCCCCACGTTTCCCTGCGCAGTCCAGAGCTCGACAGGCAAAGCCTTCCAGAAAGGAGGGCTGGAAAAATAACCATAATCCTTCTGACAGCTCTTGGCAGGGCTGGGAGGATCGCTGCACTCTTTACAAAAGAGGAAAAAAAGGGGCTTGACGTTTGTAAATGACATTTTAGGGACTGTTACTCCTCAGCCCGTGGCAAGGCCAAACCCCATCGCACCAACAAGCTGCAATGCCCCCTCAAAGGGCACTGAGACCCACGTCCTGCAGGGCCCTGCACCAGGACAGACCTTCCCTCCTTGCCCCACAGGGAATGGGGACAGGACAGGGACGGGATGGGGATGGGACGCAGTGGGGTAGGGGCACGGCTGCGCCTTACTTTTGCATTTGCCCTGGTACATCACTTCGAGGTCGGGGTGGTCTCTGCACTTGGCCGTCAGCAGGTCACACTCGTCCCGGTAGGTGTAGCCATCGGAGCCACAGACCTGCAGCTTGCGGGGCAGGCTGGAGCAGTCGGGGGCGCAGGCACACTGGGGACGCCCGTGCTTCATCTTGCAGACCTTGTCGGGGCCGCACACCACCCCCTCGCAGCTCTCTGGGGACAGAGGGCAGCGGCACATGAGGACGCGGCACTGGCTGGCCCCCTGCCAAGGAAGGGTCCGTCCTGCCCAGCCCCAGGGTGTGACACCAAGCGGGACAGCATCGCCCTCGTGGTCCCAAGCGCCCCCCGGGTCACGGCACGCGTGCTGATGGCGAGCTGTCCCAGCAGCATCTGGATCTGCTCAGCTCCGCCAAGGAGCAGGTCGTTGGCTGCGACTCCGCGCAATCCTCCAGTGCTCACCCCAGCCGGAGCCCCGGCTCCGCTCAGCACCAGCTCACTCCTTCCCATCTATTTATTCTTTGGAAGGAGACATTTCTTTTTCTTGTGCAATGGAAAAATCTATCTCTACAAGGCCCCAGTTCCTCCAGAAGGAGCCGGGAACTTTGCGAGTTGTCCGGGCGATCGGGAATGCCGCTCCCAGCAGACAATGCCCGGCCCTGTCTCGCTCCGTGACTGGAACACAAGAGCGGGAGGCAGCAGCCAGCGCCGGTCCCCAGACAGGCAGATGCTTTGTCCCCCCGGGTCACCTCCCGGCCAGCGCGGGGGCCAGGTTCAGGGGGTCCTGCCAGTGCCCCAGGACCGTGCCCACGCCGGCGGGGATGGAGAGGGGCCACCAGTGCCAAGCAGGGGCCCATCCTGGTGTCCAGGGGCCCGGACACTGGTGCCTCTGCAGGGAGAGGCAAAGGGGTCAGCAGCAGGAATGAGGGGCTCTGGCTGGGGCAGCTGGACTCTCCTTTGCCTCCCAAAGCACACACATCCCTCACCCCAAAAGGACCCAGCACCCCCAGGACAGAGGCACTGCCGGGACCCATCAGCACCCACGAAGAGAAATGCAGGGCAGGACCAAAAAGCTTCCCAAGCTGGGGATTCATCCCCAGCAGGAAGGATCCCGGCAGACAGGGTGTGTGCTGGGAGCTCTGGGAGGCACAGAGGGGGATTTCCCTGTGGGAGGTGGGCCACCTTAGGAGACGTGGAGGAGGAGGAGGGGGAGAAAGAGAAAGAGGAGGAGGATGAGGAGAAGAAGGAGATGGAAGAAGGGGAAATTCCCTGTCTGCTTGGCTCAGCTGTCCCTAGGGGAAATTCCCTGCTGAGAAACACTTTCCCATTTTGCTCCCTGATTTCCATAGCTGGGGCCTGTCCCAGGGAAGGGGAGGCTCAGACTGGGGGACCCCAGGACAGAGGGGGACAGGTCCATGTCCCAAGGCTGCCAGAGCAAACAAGACCCTCATCACCCTCCACTCTGAGATGTTGCCAGCAGAGCAGAGTCCAATCATCCGGAGTATCCAAGCAAGGGATAGTTGGAGCAGTTGGAGAATCCGCCCGTGACCCCAACCCTGCAGCCTGGCTTCCCCCTGCACTGGGTCCTTGGGGGGGACACCGTGTCCCCAGCAGCTGCAGCCAGGAATTTTATCTCCCCCCAGAGACCCATTTGTAGAGCCCCCAGGGTCCGGCCAGCACCATCCCTGGCCGCCTCGGCTGCAGCCCACTTTATCCTGGAGTAACCTCTCCCAGCTTCTCAAGCCAGGGGAGTGGGAGCACAGCTCCTCTTATCCGCCCTCTTCCAAGGCCTCTGGAGCCTGGTGAGGAGCAGCACCAGCTCCATCTGGATGGGACAGGCAGGGGCTGGCTGCGGGTGGGGGGTTGTGGTGCACGTGCTGGCCAGGCTCTCCAGCGGTTTCCTCAAAGATCCTGCTGCCAGACACCAAAAAACCCCGGGAACCACAGCCCCCACCGTGGTCTGCAGCCACTCACAGCCCCCCCCCGTGTCCCCCAGCCTCCTGACAGAGATAAGTGAGGTGAGTGCAGACTCCTGGCTGAGAGCTGCCCGTTCCCACTGCACTTTGCCTCCAGCACAGGGGAGCCCCTGGAGAGGGTCCCAGTGCTCCCAGCTCCTTCCAAACAGGGATGGGGCCAGGGCCAGGATCTCACTTGGCTTTTGGCTGGCACAGGGTGCAACCCCAAGCTGTAGCAGGAGGGGCCTGAGGAGCTGCCATTGTGGCAGTGCTGAGGGGTGCAGGGCGCTGGGGGAAGTGGTTTTGTTAAAAACCTTTTCCCCTTTAAGCAAATAACAACATGACCTTCCAAAGCCCTGCTCCTGCCTCCTGCGGGCAGCAGGTCCTTGAGCGTGTTCTCACACAGCCACGCAAGTGCTGGAGGATCCGCAGCTCTGGCACACGCCAAAACATCTGGCGGGGCTGGAACTCACAGCTGGAGAGTTTCCACTTCTGGAACTGCCCGTTACATAAAGCCATTTCACACACGCGCTGGGAGGAGCGAGGGGCAACGGAGGGGAAGAAATAGATCTTTTTTCCTTAGAAAAACCTGACGAAGTTTCCTTCTGAGCAGCCGTGGCGAGGGCAGGGGAGGGAGGCCCCAGCGCAGAGGGGTTAACTTGGGAACAGCCAGCCCCAGATCCTCTCCCTGCACTTGGCTGCCCGGCCAAGACCTGGGTCATGCATCCCACTCCACTGGGAGAGCAACTAAAATACACTCCAAACGAGAGCAGCCGGGGGACACAGGCTATCCCCCCAGCCCTGATCCACAGCAGCATCCAGGAGCTGCAGGAGCATGGGGTCAGCAGTCCCCAGGGTCCTTGTGCTGTCCCAGACCACCAAGGAGAGCCCTGTCTGGTGAGGGGCAGCCCAGCTCTGTGCTGCTGCAGCACCCGGAGCTGCAGACTCTGAGTATTGCCCCCAGGGCTCCACACATTCTCCCTGGGCAGAGCTCGGCCCCGCAGCAGCCCCTCACCCCCCAGCCTGCTCACCTTTGCAGGGGTGGCAGGTCACCAGCCCCAGGAAGCCCAGCAGGCTGATCTTGTTGCCTGGGTAGGTGTAGTTAGACCAGGCCACATCCACGTTGCCGTTGGCACAGCATTCCTCCCACGTCACGCCTGTCTTCAGGATCATGGTGCACTTGGCCTCCTTCCCCTGTTGCAGCCAGCAGATTCCACCTGCGGAGAGGGCAGAGGGTGAGGGATCCCTGCTGTGCCAGAACCCCTGTGAAGGGCAGCGAGATCCTGGCCGTGGCTGGACCACCTTGGGGCAGAGGCACAGGGATCACTCCAATGCCTGGGACGAGTTGGGGAACCTAAAGATGCTCTGTGCTGGCTCCTGTGGCACAAGAGCTGTCCCAGAGCAGGCATCCCCAAGGGCCCCTGGCACAGCAACTCAGTGCCCCCATGGCCACCCCAACACCTGCGACTTGCTGCCAGCCCTCTTCTGCTAACAGGCTTCAAATCCAGCACTTGGACCACAGGGATGGAGCAGTTATCCCAGCACTCCCCGTGATGCTCTGGGAGATGCCCAGGCTGCCAGCCAGGGTCTGGGCTTGTAGCTTGCCTCCCCCTTGCCCTGCCCTGCCTGCATCTCTGCCCAATTCCTGCCTGGCCCCACAGAGAGGGGGTCCCAGCCCAGGGCAGCGGACAGAGTGGGGCTAGTGGGTGGCTACCGTGAGGGCTGGATCTCCTGGCATGTGCCAGCAGCTCCACGGAGGGATGGAATTGTTCCCTGACACGGGAGCCCGACACCCACGGGCTCTGCAAGGAGCATCTGAGCCAGCGGCTGGAGCACAGGGCACTTGCCCCAGCCCTTGGGTCCGGGCCAGACCCGCGGCACCGGATCCCTCTGACTCAAAAGCCTGTTTGTTCCGTGACCCACCAGCGANGCACAGAGCAGCCTCGGCTGGGCTGGAAAACCCCAGCATGGGGCTGGAGCAGATGGGATGAGGCTCCTCGTGGCTGCGGGGGGCTCCCCACATCCCCAGACCTTGGTGTGGATGCACAGCCCCAAGGAGAACAAGGTTTCCTGCGACCCCAGAACATGCCCAACAAAACTGGACACGCACCACTGTTTATTCTGGTTTTTAATTATAATCCAAATGATAACACAGCCGTGAAATGCCCCAACAATATGGAGTAGGGAATGTGGATGTTCTCAAAGCATCTACCTTGGGGGTCAGAACCCAATCATACAAAAATAGAAAATAAGGTATTTTTATATATAATATATATATGATATTTATATAAAGTCAAGAGCTTTTTGGTGTCAGAGCTGAGCTGGTATTTACACAGGTGACAACAGAAGAAATGAGAGAAGGAGTAAAAATAAATACAGGTGTGGGCAGAGCAGGGGGTGCGGGGCCATNTTTCTTTGCAATTTCCGCCTCTGCAAACCAGCCTCTTGTGACGCTTATTTGGGTTCGTGCTCTCATTAGCTGTGCTTGAGGTTTGCTAAACGGCGAAAGATGGAAGGGAGGGATGGGGGCAGGGACGGGTCTTGCGCTGCCAGGCGGGAGTCGCTCCCCTCCTAAGCAAGACTCACCCTGCTCCAAAGCGGAGCCCGCCCCCGCCCCAGACCCCCTGTGCCCCCCGTCTTTCCCCACGCACATGATTTCGGTTCGGTCACAAGCACATGGGGCTCCCAGCCCGGCTGCATCCGCGGATGGAGCAAACCCTCGGGCTGCGG
>VZTH01011156.1:5638-71279 GCA_013397815.1 Aleadryas rufinucha
CCCAAGCCAATTATTTTTTTGTTCTTTTTTTTTGCTTTTTTTTTTTTTTTAATTGTGGCTGTTATGCCAAAATAGTTATTATTCCCACAACTCCAGTCATCTTTCTGCAAATAACCTTCTTGGAGACCACCAAATGTAACATTAGTGATATTTTGCAAAATTATCCCCAAAATAAAATTAAAAATGCTAGAATCAAAGTGATTCTCTAAAACCCTCTACAAAATCACAGACAAACGAATCCTTATCTACAAGTATTCAGGAGGCCTCAGTGACCTTCACAGTACTATAATACCTCATTCCAAACATTTCCCATTTGAAAGCCTGGTCTGGTTTACCCACTTAGATGAAGTTGGATGATGCAGTATTAGGCTCGTATTACTATCTTTATTAGCAATTTGGAAGATGTGATAAACTGTCTGTGAATTTAATCCACAGAATTGGAATTTACTTAATATACTGGGGAAAAAAATGCCAAGTCTTAAACACCAGCCCAGCTACCCTCTCGCTTGTCTCCAGCTCCCCAGTTTTCTTTTATCTCTGATGTGGTGTGCAGAACAGCAAAGCCGATTCCCAGCGTGTGGCCCAAAATGTATCCCATGTATCAGGACTGCAGTGGTGTGACAGACTCATTCAGACTGTCTGTGAGAGACTATTACAGACAAAAAATAGTGACTAATTAGCAAAATACAGGACAGTGCAACGATGTGAATCTGAAATCAGCTGGAAATAACCGCTTAGAAAATGTCGACGCAGGAAGAGGCAGCTGTAGTAAACAAGCTGCAAGAACGGGAGGTGAGATATTCAAGCTCACTTTTCATCTTGACTACAGACATCTTGAATAGCTTTGGACAACTCAAATTGATCAATATTTTCAAATTTGGATGCCCATATTGTGCATTAAATTTCATGGTTTCACCAGTTAATACTTCTGCATGTCTAATAGCAATACATTTAAAAGTCTAATGTTTAAGCTCACCCACCTGAACTTTTTTCAAGTGTCAAATTGTCTCAGCTTTCCCCCTGAACAATGTGTACTAAAAGATCTTTTGTGTCAGCTGAGAAACTGATAGATTAATGATAATAACGATGAAAAATATGATGAAAACCTAAAATGAAATATTGTACCAAAACATCAGCAATATGGTAAAGTTTCACACTGAGTCCCTGAGAAAAGATCATTCCATTCGACACAGCATTAATGTGGCCATTAGAGTGGTAATTTAAATTATTTGCCATACCGTATCTTCTCCTAAGTATATTTCAAAGTGGAAAATGTACACCAAGAGATATCATTTTTTTTAGATTAACAACTTCCATCTAGTCTTATTTGGAAAGACATAAAAAATTTTTAAAATGTGGTCAGTAGCGTCAAGGCTGGATAGTGATTCCCTCATTCCACACTCCAATTATCATATACCAGCACATGCCCATTGGAAAAAGACATGAACCATCCCCTTCATTCCTATCACCATTGCCTGTGGTGCACTTTGTGATCTCACCTAGGTTGTTCAGGAGGTCCCTTAGCTGTGTCCAGTCATAATCATCAAAGACTGTACAAGCTTCACAGCTGGTGAGAGCTGTGAAGCTGGTGAGCTTCACAGCCTCATCAAAGAGAAATGTAAGCACAGGAAGAGTTTTGTAAATAAACTTTGGATTAATTCCTCATGCCAGTTCTTAACTACAGACCTATTTCAGGTTTTCATCTGTCATTTCAACTTACTGCTGACACTGGAAGTTTAAACAGCCTTGTAGGCTACAGTGAAGGTCACAAAATGAAAGGGATTTTCAGCAGGAGAAAGTGGACAGAGGATGCAAAATAATGTAGTGTTACAGCTGAATACCTTTTATTTCTTTAATGTCTGGTTATACTTTTGGAAACAAAAACTGTGTGTGAAAAGTAAGACTTCTACCCTAATAATAGACTTTTATACACCAGTTTCTCCTATTTCAATGTTATGTGCTATGATTACACTTATTGTACCTGTTTCTCTGTGCTGATAACCTGCCTGCGTACACAGTGCTGGACAGTGTCCCATTAAAATTTCAGGCTGCTGAAGTTCGGGCCGAAACAGGTGAGAGATGGAAAGTGAGGGCAGCGATGGGCTCAGTCTGATGAAAACAGACTACATCAATGTTTTACCTAGGGCAGCATGAGCTAAATAGAAGCAGATAAAGGAATAACCCAAGTATGCTCCAATGTTGAGATGAAGAGGCTGCAGAGGAATGAAGGGTGGGAATAGTCCACAAAAAAGAGGGAAAGTCCAGCGTGAATTGTTTTTTCATTATCCTGTTACAGGTGTGGTAGTTGCAGCTGCTTCGGCTCACTTAAGTCTCTAGCAGTCCTCTATCTGCAGAATTTTTTTCCCACAAAGTTAATTTTGGAGGACTTCAGGGGAATACAAATGCCAAAACATGAGTTATAACAAATAACAGTTTTTTATTAACTAGATCAAGACCACAACTCCTCATACATTTTCTGGGGTTTGACCCAAAATTCAGTGGTATCCTACATGCCCTAACTGAGGCACACTGCATTGATAGGTAAAATGCAGATATTGTAAATTGTAATTCAGTTAGCTATCAGACAGATTTCAAATGCTGACTAGATAACAAGGAAGATTGCTAGAAGAAAGATTTTGAAATAACATCTTGGTGTTATTTGTATTCAGCCAGGGAACTGGGTATTTGGCTACTTCTGCCTTCATCTCCCATGATTTCTCAGACAGGTGGTATTGGAAATGGTGCAGATGTTCCGTTCTGGCAATTTTCATTTTTAGAGTGATACTGTGATAGGTATGCTGCCTTCTATGATTTAGAGGAACTCTGGAGACACTCCCAGATTACAGTGGAGAATGAGTGAACTTCTAGCAGTGCCAGCAATCATGAATACACATGGGGAACTAAGCTCTCCTTGCACGTCCAGCCTCTCCTTTGCTTTACCAAGCAGAATAGTAGTTAAGCAGAGCTGATCTTACCAGCTTGTTCAGAAGACACTAATGAAAGCATAATTTAGAAAGTGAAATACCATGAAAAAAAATCCTCTGGAGAAGATTCTATGATCTTCAAGAAAGAAGATCTATCCCTGTAGCAGAAAAGAGAGATGCTGCACCTGCAGGCCACAACATTTGGGCACATTACAGAGCAGAAGGTAACAAAGGTACCTCTTATAAATACACTGGGTTTTGCACTGGGTTTTGAACAGGACCTTAATGTATTTTAAAACTCCTAAGAATGTTGATACGAATAGAGCAGCACAAATGTGCATCAGTAAGAGATCCCAGTGCTGCTTTCTAAAAGTTCAATCTCAAGCCACTTACTCGCTGTAAAGTTTAAAGTAGTTCAGAAGGTATGAATGTATACCATTACCTCTTAGAAGCATCTCTTCTGCAAAAGGACATTACCAATATCATTACAAATATAATACTATTCATTAATAACTTGCCCAAATTTCTTTTGAGGGCTGCTTTTGGTTTTACTGGGTTTGTGTTGAGTTGCTTGGACTCTTTTTGCTGTTAGTTTACTTTTTCTTTTGTTTGTTTGTTTGGTTTTGTTATTTTACTGTTTATGTTCTCTTCCATTAATTTAGACAATTAATTTATATTTATGTACGCCAGGTTGGGTGTCATCACACAGAGGGATAGTCACAAATGCTAGGGAAGACAGATGTCTCTTCTGGTTCATGAAGATTAACTTCCCCAGGCAAGTAATAAGTGCACAAGGCTAATTTGACTGGACTTTGCAAAAGCTCATCTTCTCCATCTGACTCTAGCAAGATCCCATGTAGATTAGGCTTCCTAGGTTAAATACTTTCTAATATAATCCATATTTCCTAGGGACCTTCGTAATCATCTTATGTATGATTGCCTTTTCCAAAAATAATTTTCTGTATAAATCTGCTATGCTTGACCTTTGATCTTTTCCTGCTACTGTTCCACAGTCTTCAACTGCATCCATAAATCTTCTCATTGCCAAGCAACACAGGTGGTGATGTCTGTGTTACACTAAGAGAGGGTGTATCAGTATTTACACATCAGATATGGCACTGCTTTTATCTTTTACTCATGTTCAAAATTAAATTATCAGACATTATGAATTCTAGTTTCACTTTAGAATAGCTTCCTTCCAGATGCTGTTATTTCATCAATGTTTTTTGGTGAGTACATTTTCCAAGAGGTGCCTATCCCCATTTGCCACTTCTGTTTCTGTACAAGACTTACGTAACTGCTTTTAACTTGCCAGGTATTTTTATATTAGGTATATCTATGAGCTAACTCTTTCAGGAAAAGAAAAATGAGCATATCTAAAAAGCAATTGCCTCAAAGTAGTTCACATCCTAAGTTTATCAGATAGCTAATCACCCAGTAAAGTACTAGTTTTTCAGTACTCTGAGTTGGATTCTTTTACTCACTTTAAAAATATTTGCTTATTTGTGTTTTTCATCAATTTCTGTCTTTTTGTGCCCAGACAAAACTGGTTTGGTCCAGTTATATCTATTGGAGGATGAATTGATCTGCTACTCCACTATGTCAAATATCTGTTCCACTAAGAGACATTTGTATGTTATGTTTTGCTAATGACACTTCTAGGGAGTAACCAAAAGTTACTAGAAAAATCATTTGATCCATTTAAATAATTAGGAACATGAACAAAGGCAATTCTACTGCATTACTCCTCACTGTATTATGGATACATGATCCCAAATAGAAAGTGGTCTTTCGGAGCACCATTAAGGGTCCTGTTTTAGAAGTGCACATAAAATGGGAAAAACATGTTAATTTGTGTAATGCTGAGACAGACTAGCAGCTCCCTAGCAGCCCCTTTCCTAGGTCCTGTGAAGAGAAAAAGGACCTGGTTAGCACAAATCTCTACAAAGGATCACATTATAGCTGTCTGCAACATGCTGGAGACAAAAATCTGCCTGAGGTCCATTCCATGCTCTCCAAAAGCACAGTTGTAACTGTCTACAGCTGCTGATGTTTATCTTTTCAAACATTTATGGCCCATGTTACAGAGGAGTTTAAATTATTCAATGTCATGGTCAGTTTTGTTGTTACAATTGAAAAAATAGATTTTAACAAACCAGCTTAGAAAAGACAGCTTTTGGCCCCGCAAGAAGCATAGCTAATACCATAAAATCAAGTAAAAGACAACCTGTCTTATAGTGGGAGTAGTTTTAGTTATATTGATGGCAATAACCAATAATCATAAGACACAAGTATTATTCAATCAATATTGAGTAAATCTGTTGCACTTAACTCTGAGGATCATAAAACATTTTCCCAAAAAACTAACAAGTTTAATTTGAGACTATCATCATTCTTATATTCTATATGATTATCTGGTAAGGTAATGGTAAGGTTTTCAAGTTCTTGATTAACTTCTTTTTTATGCACTGTTAATTACCCCACTATTCATTTGCTCCTATCAGAAAATTATAATATTAACTTCTACTTATATATTAAGTCATTATTTATATTTGGTCAGTATCCTGTGTGAATTCTGTACAAAGCCAGTAAAAACTGTCATGGTTTTAAAACTGAAGTGTAAAAATTGATATAAAGTTGGCCATCTCCATTTGTGTGTCTTAATTTTCCACTTGATTCAGAGAGAGATATACATCATTACTTTCCCTTTATAGCTCATAATCATTCAGGATTGAGCAAATATAACAATTTCCAAGCTTCATTTTAAAAAATAGTCCATGAGTTCTGATCCTGTGAGGACATCTAGTGAGCAATTCCATACAGAAACAAAACAGTAAACATTCCTACAACACGTATGATGAACAGACATTTTCATCAAGTCTTTTATTGCAGACAGATATTATTTTGTTTGTGTTATAGCAGCATCTAAAGCCAGGCAGTAGTTGAAATAGGCTCCTTATATGCTTTTCGATAAGCATGCAGAAAAGAGAAGTCTATGTCCCAAAAGTTTACACTCTGGAAAAATTAGTTCACCCATTTTCACACGCAATTACGCAGCCTGTGGCAACATACCTTTTACAGCCTGTTTGAAATATCTGTCCTGATATTATTCCTGTGGTTACCATAGGGTATGTACACTGCTTTGGCAGCAGCAGGAGCCTTCTGGAGAGGCTCTTTGGAGACGGGGTGCAAGGAGCTGGCTGCCAGCCAGTTGAACCTGGCACTGGGAACACTGCACAGAGACACTCTGGACCAGCAGGGAAACTACATGAGAAGAGTGGAAGGGAGAAGAAGGTCCCACATATTTCACACAGAGTGCACAAGACTTGACAAGTCTGTTTACTCAGGAAAAGAGAATGGCTCTGAGACCCAAAGCTGAATCAACATCTGGATTCAGTTAAGAACAAGGTGTAATAAATACGTACGCCCAATTTAGAAATAATAAAAATATAAAATTTATTAAATGTCCGAAAGATTCGAACACGCAATGCCACGATCGAATAAAAAGGACAGCACCAAGCCCGGGGTTGGTACTGGGTGAACAGTGGTCCGACCTCTATCGCATCAGACCTCCCTGTGTTCACCCCGTTCTGTCCTTCGGAGTCCACTTTTATACAGTTCTTATGCATAAAGTCCGGAGGTGAGCATTCTTTTACTGTTTCCCATATTCATTAAGTGTTGCTTTCAGGTGGACAAAGCATATAATTTTCTATCGCCAGTGGAGATTGTCTGATGAATCGTTGCAGTCCATATCGTAATACATAATNGCTTTATATCAAAAGTCTACACTTTGATATGTAGTTCTATCATTCAACAAATGATCAGCTGTAGAGTGCCTGAGCTACAAAATATGCTGTATCACCTTAATGACATTTTAAAGGAAGGAAACAACATTTCAGAGAAAGACTCTTACAATGTGCCTACCTGTAACATCTTATAATTTGGAAGATTTAGAATAATACTGCATTCAACCTTCAAAGACAAAATTTCATTTTGTACACTACATGAACACCCTGTTTATTGACTTGTGTATAGAACTGCACTTTCCTAACCCTCTTTTTGTTCTCTGAAAATGCAATAACCCTCTCATTGAAAGACTGCATATAAAGACTCAGACTATTCTAAATTAAAAGCCCCAAACTCTGTTTATAGCAGAGGTATTAATTGATAAGGCCTCCAATTTCCATCTAATTATTGTACTAGCCAATTTTGCCAAATCTCCATTAATATTTAAGAAGTTGGCAGGTAATTCAACAAGCTTAATGAAAACTAGTAATGAGATACAGAAGGTATTTTTGCTACATCTCATGGCATGAGTATTGGGAATCCAAAATACTGGAAAACCCTGTGAAAGGAAGAGAAAAATAAATAAATGCTTTAGTAAATTCATTAGTTATGACTAATGTTTTGCATGCATGGTCTTTTTTAGTCATCCAGACACATTTACACTTTCAAGAAACTTCCAGTCTAGAGAACTGTCATCACACTGAAAATCACCCACTTATGTTAGAGGAGCTAGCAGAGAAAGAAGGAGTTAGTTTTTTGTATTTGAAAAAGTAATTAGGTATTGTTGGAAAAATATCTTTCTCAATTTCTTGCGAAAACCATTCACAGAATAAATGATAATGGGTATGTGCAAATAAGCAGGACTTAAGACTGGATATGGAAATTCTGAAAGCATATTTCTTTTTTTTCTAGCATGTAAGCACTGAACATTAAATAGCACTTACTGAAATGCATGTCTGAAAATATTTTGACAACTTCAGAAATAGATACTTGATGTTCATTTGATTTATGCAATTATGTTAAACATCTGAAGGACAACTTCTATGTTATGTGATTTGATGAGTTATTTTGTCAAAAGTAATCTAAAATAAGCTTATTATCTGGTATTGTTTCTGCTCTGAGACTTTTTAAAATTATTCATAGTTACTTGAAAAAACTAACACTTGTGAAATTAAAACATTTATAAAAATTGCTGCAGAGGTACTTTTGGCATGAATCTTCACACAAGTAGTCATGAATTGCTGGACCACCCGGAAATAACGTCATATACATGTAATTAAGTGAAAAGCAAACGTTAGAAAGAATGTCAGAGAAAAAGTTAAATAATTCTGATATCAACACCAGTACCTAGTGACTGCACCCAGTTTACTAAAGGACGAAAAATCCTCGTTCATCATCAAAACATCATTGATTCTGTCTCTCACAAAGTGTATAACATCTAAAAGAAACCTGGCACACTTTAACAGCTAACAAAGGCAAAAGCTACTCATTCATCAAAATAATTGCCTCTTAAACAGCTGTGAAAAACTCACCCTTGACAGTCATTATACGAAATGCATAATATATATAGACATGCTCATAAAAATGCTAATGTCTTGTTTTATTGTAAAGGAAAGGTTAAAATGTGACCTCTGATTTTACACATCATTCACAAAACTGCTATTTGATTAAAAGACTACTTAACATCATCTCTGTTGAATCTAGTGTTTTAAATTCCCCAGAACAATAAATATGAAGACCAAATGAGCTGAATAAGCAAGGAGTGCTTTCTGTCAGAACAGCCAAACTATCTTAACTGTATCAACTCATTAGCTCAGGCTCTCATTTTTCTTATCACTTCTGATTCCCTGGCACAGCCAGACATCCTCATTCAGGCCCAGTTCCTGCCCTCACAAACATATCTCCTCAGCTCTGTTTGAACAGGAGTAATGACGTGCCCCCCTTAAGCTGCGCAGGTCAGAATGACTCAGAGGAAGTGACAGTGTTTACCTGAAGTAGTGGAGGAAGTGCTCTCACCATCTACTTCTTAAGAACAAAGCTGTGAAATCTTCCAGTGCACCTCAAGGGGCGAGGAGGGATGGCATTTGTTAAGCAGCACACTGCCTTGGAAGTGAAGCACTTCAGGGGAGTGGAGCTTAATTTAGACACACTGCTTTGCAAATGCAGATGTCTTTGCATGAGGCATAACCAGTGGGATCCCAGGGGCTTTATTCAGACTTCTACACCCCATTCTTCCCATCAAAAGTGCTGGGAAGCACAGTGTAGGAGGCTCTGTGTGGGGTGACTGAGGTCAGCTGAGATGTCAAAAATCAGTCCTGCCACCTCTAAGGCAGTGATTTCCAAAGCCTCCCTGAAGTCTGTTTCTTCAACTTGCTCCCTTGCAACTCTGTGTTCAAGAGTTTACTTAAGTAGATGCAATCACAAACAGCACAAAGATTCAGCTTGTGTTCATTGCTTCATCTGCTTTTGCACTTCTTTTTCAGATGAGTGGATAAAAAGGTGTGGCTATACAGGAGCCAGCCTACATCGAGTGCAACTGATTTCTACTGGATCTGAACCAAGCTGTTGGGACATCGCTGTCATAGGAGGGGTTTTTGCTCACCTCAAGGGTGGGCCTGAGCTTACCATTTGTGTTTGTGTTGATAACTCCCCTGAATAAATCCACATCTGGTTTCAGGAGAACTTTTATATTCATGCCCTTTTTCTGTATCATTTTATCAAACTACTCACGGCAGCATGGCCATTTTTACACATCTGACATCCTACTTCCATGTTGTTTGACATTTCCCTGCTTTTCACTACAGCTGAAACACCTCATTTTTCACCAACCACAGGAAGTGGAAGAACAAAGCAGTAATCCTTCCCTTGGTCCTTTCCAAAGCTGAATGCATTATCTTCTCATTAGAAATCATACTAAATTATGGCATAAAAAGATAGGATGCAAACACGAACCTTCAGTGCAACTTATGTTTGTGTTTTTTGCAGTCATCATTTATGAATGGACTGATCTTAGACTGTATCTAATTTCAGTGTAAATATCTTGCATTCAAGAAATGAAAGTTACATAAAAGCTTAAATTTGCTCATTGCCAATGAACTTTATAAAATTTTAATACCAATCGCAGCTGAAAAAATGCAAAAAAATTCAATTGCTGGGGAAAATAACCATGCTACTCTCTGAAGGATTTTTATATGTTTATTTCCATAAATAAAAATATTTCCATCAATATAAAACTCAAATGTGTTTATGGCAACTCAATTAGTATGTTTTCATACCCCTATAGGTATTTCCCCCTATGATGTAATATTCTTACTGCTTTGTTTGTTCTTGACACTATCTTTTTTTTTCATATAAACTCAATTAAGATTTTTTTTCCTTACTCATTATAGTTAATTTGCCTGGTTAATTTGGAATTTGAGCTCATGCTCAAATCTGAAGAGAACCATCTGGATCACATGCTGGGAGAACTGAAGCATGAGGATGAGAAGGGAAAAAAGGAAGGAACTTTCTTATACTTCAGACAGCATTTTCCTTTAATTTCTATCTTTCACCACACCTATGTTATGCTGCAGTAAAACAAAGTACTCACAGGAAAACAGAAATGGTAAAATCACATACTTCTAAAAATTACTAATGGTTTCTAGATATAACTCCAAGAACACAAAAAAGACCCCACACTTTGAATACTAAGCCAGGAAAACTAAAGCATTCATCACTTTCTGGCAATGTGTCCCAAGAAAAATCACAAGTTTGAGTAAATTTTTCTCAAAAATAATCTCACATAGATTGAAAAAATGGATTTTTTGCTTTTGTGCAGAATAAAATGAACCGGAAAGCTTTTTACAGTTCAGAGAAGAAACAGAAAAATTAAACACCCTTGAGAACCAATATTCCAAATGAATTTTTTTCTAATGGACTATGATTTTATTTTAAACTAATTAACGTGGTATTACCTCATTTAAACTCCTTTCAGCATTTTGAGTAAGGTAAACACAACTTCTCAAAACAAAAAAAAGCTGTTTTAAAGCAAAGTATCCTGTTCTGCAAATGTAAAAATGTAAGACAAATAAATTGCTGTGTTTTGCTGGCCTTTTTTCTGAACAAGAATTCACTGAAATGGGCATGCTTACATTAAGTATCTGAGTTTAACAAAAACAACCTCTTTTAATGAAAAACCTTCTGCTCAAAAGTCCTGATTGACTCCAATCATACTGTCTTTAAATGGAAGTTAAGCTACCAATCAGCTACATTCCAGATTTTCAGATTTATAGAGAACCAAATACACAGATAGTGTAAGAAATATTTTAAAGTACATAAATGTACATGTTGCTTTTGAAAAAGGAAATTAGCCATCTAATCCTTTCTGACACCTTTGAGAAAATAACTCAAATCTAATTTTGCTATCACATTTTGAATTATCCTCATTTCCTTCTTTCTAAGAGAATATGCAGAAAATTCTCATTTTGCACTCAACTGTTTAATTTCCTTAATTATATTTTGTTTAAAGAAAAATTGTTGGGGGGAAATCCTGGCAAGAGTTTCCCAGAACATAAGGTAGGAAAACTTCACCATTCATGTTGAACTGTGTTTTGTCATTCCTACTTGACAACACAGAGTCACATCAGTAGCTGGACTAATGGATCAGTAGGGAAAGATTGGGACATCAGCACAGTTGGCTCTGCTCTACTCCTGACTGCCTTGTTTGTTCTAAACAAGAAATCCATCTGTTGTTATTTTCCAAAAGTTAGAGGAGGAACTAATAACCAGAGCTAGGGAGATGCAGTTGCCATGAGCCCCCTGGCTGGACTGAGCTGGCTTCTTTACATGACATGTCAAATCCTGGCAACTGGCAGAAAATACTGCCAGCATTCCTAAAATAACCAGCTCTCTTAGTCCAGGTCCAGCTTTCATTTCTGCAGTATTTCAGACCTTCTCAACATTTTTGAATGCAGCAAAAGTATGTTATTCTACACTTTTGTATAGCATAACAAATACCGGAGACATTGAAGCAGAGCAAAAAAGCAGAGGAAAGAGAAAGAGGAAGTGTGTATACCTATTATAGCCAAGTTTCAGGCAGATATCTACCTACATCTGTATGGGCCCCATTTGTCTCACTGATCTGTATGTCTTAGCACATAAATCAGTCATGTTCTTCACACTGGATTGTCGTTCTGCTGGTCTGCACAGCTCCACCACTCAGTGTTTCCATCTTGTTTCAGTCAGTACACATATTGACATCTGCAGCAACTGCCATAACCCAGCATTTCTGCGTGCAGCCTGTACTGTCTCACCAGAGCCATGCATCACCTTTTCAAGGCAAGCTACTTCTGTTCCTTTATTTTCATTCATTTGCCTTTCTCAAAAATGAGTCATATGGTCATCAGCAACTGGAACACATCTTGAGCTGGCTCTGCGTCTCCTTTCTGTCTGGGGGAGAATCTGTGAGCTGACACATGGAGGATGCCATACCAGAAGTATTTTAGTTTACCAAGCTGGTGGGTTAGGAGCACCTCTGCACATGGGAATGTATAGATGCTCTCCCAGAACACACTCTAAAATGCTACAGAGAAGGGCTGCTAAGAGAAATACAAAGGGTTCAGGATTTCAAGTGCTGAAATAGTGCCTAACTGCAGCTCCTTTATGAATGCAGCTACATGGATATGGCTCACACTTCCACATCCCAGAAAATGGCAGCAAAGACAGGAAGAACAGCATTTGCAATTTGTCAAACAAAGATGGCAAGGTACAATTTAGGTGTTAATAGCCATCAATATCACAAGTGTCAAGCAAGTGGCACAGCGTCACCTGGATTCTCAGCAGTGCTGCAGATCACAGACTCATCTATGATTTGCTGCAACCACCTCCAGCCCCATCTTAGCACAGCAGCTACACCAAAAGTTGCAGCCCTTGTACGCCTTCAGACAATAGTTACCTGATCTCCTCTACACCTGCTGCAAAGGATGGCCTCTCCTGATCAGAAACAGGAAATTTGGGTCCCCTTTGCACTGACCCCGTCCTTTTACACAAACCCCTGCAAAGCCATAAGAGCAAGAATGGCATCCTGAGATGGAGAGCAACTGCTGAAAAAAAGTAGCCCATATAAATACAGCACAGTCAAACCCACAGTGCTTGGATTTATATCTCCGCAACAGCAATCCTCCATCTCCTGCCCTTTTCTTATGTTTATGTCCCATTTACTGCTCTTTTTAAATATATGTGGAAGAAGTTTCACATTTACATTGTAAAGTCTGACAAACTATTTGCAGTGTCCCTTGATACAGAAACAAATACACTGTAAGAGTATTATTATTACTGTTAAGTATAGTACTGTAATATTTAATGAGATTAGGCAAGTCAACAAGTTTTTAATATTGCTGGAAAATAAAATGTATTTTATCCCTGCAAGCTTATGAAAACAGCTAGGAGAAACAAATGGAATATTAGATAATTCTATTACTAGAAAACAAGGATAATCATTCTTGTACTGATTAGCTCCCGATTGAGACTGCTTTAACACATTTATTCTGCTTTATACACAGTTTAGGTACTAAAAAGATACCTTTTAATTACACAGGTTTTCTTTCTTTATTTCATCGCTTCTGAATAACTCTAACTAGAATTAAAGTACTATTTGGAAAGCCTGAAGTTAAATAATTATCAATTTTCCTAGACAATTGGTTATTTAAAATTGTATACGAGTTTCTTATTAAGTCACATAATTAATAGTTGATAACCATGTGGACACCAAGCTGGTCAGAGTCATCAGAATGTAAACTAGAGCAAGGTAAAGTGTTTAAAAAGCACAACACTAAAAAAGTGTAGGTTTAAGCAAGAGCAAATAGTTTCTGAATTACATATTTCAAACCTCTCCTGATGGAAAATGGTTACAAAGATTATGCAGGATATGAAGTTTATGCCGGACATCACCTCCTGAAGCTCCTTTACAGTCTGATGCAAGTGCTGGTCTCAGCAGAATGAGCTGGGGAAAGACCCAGAAAAGATGAGCAAGGTGTGCAAGATGCCATTCACAGCTCTGACAAGGCTTCTCCATATATTGGTGAGGTCCTTGGACATACATCCCTTTTGCCACTCCTTTTCTCTCACTCCTTTTCTCTCCATCAAGGCTGTGGGGAATTACTCCTTTGGAGACTTACCTCTCCTCTTCCCACTGCTCCCTGCCTCCCTGATACAGGCAACAGTTGGCATTGCAGCCAGCTCCTCCCAAGCTGGCTTCTTGCAAGAGAAAGAAGGAAAAGACATGATTCCCTCTCAGCCCTGCCCTCGCTCAGCAAGCGCCCCTCTTGGAGCTGGGACAGGGTTTGTGGCACCCCTGCAAGCAGGACTGTCTCTTCTCTACTCTAAGCCGCCCCTGTCCTTGGGGACAGCCTGGCTTCAGAGACTGTGAGCCCTTGAACCACTCCCACAAGTGTGGTACAAGAGAAGAAAGCGTGAGGCACAAGGTTCCCCTTGCACATCAGCTCAGGAAGAAATGTCTTGTGACACCAAGGTAGTGAGGACAAGCAAAATAGCTCATTCCTTCTCCCAAGAGTTTAAAGGATCTCTCCAACATTCATAGCCACCTGACATTTCTGTGGAACGAGGACAACTGAGAGGAGCAGAACCCTGCTCTGCTATGCACTTGAGATGTGTTTTTCCTCCCTTTATACCAGACATGTCTGTTTAAAAAGTAGTAGAGGCAAAACCTGCTGTTACAGAAATGAACCTCTGTAGGAGAGCTCATCTACACCACACAGGTCTATTAGGGAAGTTACCGCCAAGTAAAACAGCATATGAACTTCTGTGAACCTTTATGTTTCATATTACCTCCCCAGAAAAACAGCCTTAGCAAACAGTACACTTAAAAGATCACTACATGAAGTTGCCTTAACTACTTGATAAAAGCATTCCATTGCAAAGCTGTTTGCATATTATAAATTTACATTTTAGGAATTGTAAAAAAGTTCTTTGCTACACTGCATCACTATCAAACAGGTTAAAAAAAGCTGACAAATATCTTTTCCAATAACAGCCCTGTCACACCATTCTAGTTTTCATTAATACTGGAAAAAAGCAATGGCAAGGGAGTGAGTATTGTTCTTTGTTGTTCCGCAGCTTCTAGCTTTGTCTCAAAACTTAGTCAAAGTCCTTTCACTGAATTTAGTGAATTCTGAATCAGGATGTGGATGACCATTTGATCCACATACGTAACTAGTCAGAAAAAAATATAGAAGACTGCAATTTATTTGAGTATCTCCCAGCAGAGAAACCAGGCTTGCAGCTCTGAAAATGCTTGATGCCTGCTCTCGTTTTATGAGTGCTGACAAAGACTTGCTCTACAAGGTCACACCCTCTGCTTGTTGCTCTCAGCTTGAGGCCTTGCAGTTTTTTCCTCAGAGTGAAAGTACTTTACCTTTTTCATTCTTTGCAAACAAAGAGTCATCTCCATTTTGGTCAGAAGGAGCCAGAGAGTGAGAATTTCTCAGGAAGCCAGGTGTGGTCACTTTTTTGGTTTTCTGCTTGAACTCCAACAGATAGCAATGGTAAGCCTTCTTCCTTTTTCAACCAAAAGAATTTACTGAGTGAATGAAAAGAAACATGCTGTAAAATATAACCACTGAAAATAGCTGAAATGTTCTTCACAGTTTGCCTTCTTTTTCTGAATGCCTAATTTTGTAGGAAAGTACCTAAAAACTAGAAGAGGATAAAAAAAACTGGACAGGAAAGGAGCTGTTATTCAGGGCTTATGCCACTTACTGCTGATATTATTGCATGTGTACCTACATGGAGATGTGCTTCTGCCCACAGTCATGTACATGTATGGTTATGTTATAAGTGTTTGTGATATATGATAATCTCAGTTATCATTTTATTATAAAATAACTGCATGTAACATGTCAAAAAGGAAGTGACAGAACAATACTGTCAACTAAACCTGAGACATCAGAGAACACCAGTAAAGTACTACACCACCTCCTCACAATAGTTACCAGAGCCAAGGGCTTCTGGTGTAGCCAGGTTGCTACTGGGGAGTAGAGTTGTTCCACTTGAGATTGCCGACTGCCTCCTCCTGGTGGTCTGTCTGACAGTGACACTTGGTAAGAGAGTTGCCTTTTGAATAAAATTACTTAAAACCTCACCTTTTTACACACTGGCATTTTCAGAGCACATTCTCCAAGCACATTAATTCCAGTATATGAGTTGATGCTCAAGCACTGGCTTTAGGGTTGGTGGGGAGTGGGATGGAAGACAAAATAGGTAACTTGAGCTAATATTCCTTCTACCCACAGATGCTCTTACCTTAAGCACAGTAGACGGCCCAGGTGGCTCACCAAAGGACTCACCATACCAGCCTAGACTACCTGGTGCTCCAGCTGCCCTTGTGGCAATGGTGCACAGACAGTGTTTAAAAAGGACTGCCCCAGTGTCCCGTAGCACAAAGCATCTTCTGTGTTAGAGGCCGCCTTCAGTCAGCAGTGTCTGTACAGCACTCTGCAGGGCATTATACCAGACCAGCATCCTACCTCTCATGGTGTGCTCATACAAAATTCAGACAGCTTTAAGGTTAAGCTAGAATCTGATTTTTTCTCAGCCTTATTAAATGCAGTATGGTTAAGAGCGGAGTACAGGTGTAGCATATGCATAAATAATGTGAAAAAATTCCATATTTCTCATAGAAATTAGTAAGCCCATTACCCACATTCTTCTTATTCCCTTCTACTAGGGTATATTACCTCTGTTTAATTTGTTGAAAATGACAAATCACTTATCATTTGGCGCAGTCTTCAGAGGAAAATACATTTCTGAGATGTATTTCTTAGGGAAAAAAATGTATTATTAATATTGAAAACTAATTTTGACTAGTTTCCTTAGCCACTCACAAAGAAAATTCACTTTCATATGCACTCCCAGAAAGGGAAGACTAAAACCTGATTGGTCTACTTTAAAACTACTGTCTAATGAAAATCCCATAGCAGCAGTTATAACGCAAACTGAAAACACTTCAGGCTCAGATGCAATGATAAACCATTTGCATTCATTAGATTTTTACAAAGAGGCTTCCTAAATTATCTTTTAAAACTCCCAGGTTTTCTTGTAAAGAGTCCCATCTTTCTTGCTAGGCTTGTGTTCTACTGCAGTGGAGCAGAGTTTGGTTCACTTTCACACATTTTTCACTTTCATCACTATGGCAATCTTGTACAGCAATCTTATAAATCTAATATCTCACACATACAGTCTTCAGCTTCAGGTTCAAATTTTGGAATCGACTTCATGTCCGCTATATGTGGCCAGCTGGAAGGACTTGTACTTTCTGTCAGGTATCCTGTCCCTACTTCTCAATTAGAAACAACCTCACCCATAGCCCCAAACTATCTGAAACTCAGATGAATGGCTGACACTAGAGTTCAGCTGAGAACACGATGTTTTAATTTACTTTTGTTCTGTTTTATTAATGTCATTGAAATTTTCAATTTGTCACTTCAATGTCAATTTCCTTTATTATTTTCTTCTGTAAACTACAGACAGATATGTTGCTCATGCTAACTCCAAAGGGCAGATTAAGATTTTTCAAGAAGTATTTTTTTAAAAAAAGTTTTTATCTACTTATTTTACAAAGGAGGATGTAGTGAAGTCATGTGAAAATCAATTACATTTATCTTTTATAACTTTTGAAAGACTTCTGAGTCCTTTACTTTTCTCTCACAGACTATATATCTTACTTCCACAGCCTGTCACATTCTTTCTTAGGCTACATCATTAAACTAGAGATATATTACTACTCTGCGATGTTTTCTGACTTGAGAGGTAAGTAAATTAGATTTATATAAAAATTTTATAAAACCTAAGGCCTGATCAATACCTGTAGGTGAAGGGCTGCTGCAAAACAGCTGCAAAACTTAAAATAGTTATCCTAAATAGAAAATAGTTTCCCATTTTATTTCAAAAAGTACCACTTTCCTTTGCTTTTCAATGGACTTAAAAGAGGTGCTTCATCATCATTTTGGTGGTGTATCACATCCGAAAAGTCTAAATTATAGAAGGAAAACACTTTAACAGTTAGTTGATAGGTGTACATGTGTGACTTACTATTCTGTGAAACTTCCCATTCCCTTACAGGGAAGTATTTCAAATGAAAATATCTTCCCTGGTCCTTTTTTTTTGATAACATGTGCTCTACTTCATCCTCTATTAGTCAACCAGGGTGTCTGTTTTCCAGCTATGCATGTAGCATTTTAAAGAGGGAGGAAAAACCTGCATGCAACTGAGATTCCTTAGTAACTGGATATATTTAACTAGAGTCTATCAAAAGGATTTTCTAGAAAAAGGGAATGAAAGGAAATAAATGCATAAAAAAATGGACCTCAGATTATCATATTTTAAATCCATAAAGAATTAATACCACCACATAACAAGGGACAAGCGCTACCCTTAAACTGCATCTGAGAAGTAAAATCACTTTGATAATCCCCAGTATGAAATTTTACTGAATCGATTGCTAGCAAGGGAAGTAACTTCAGAGTTTAACACTGGACCCTTCATGAACTAGGCAAAATTCAGAATGTCACAAACCTACTGTAGTCCCTACTAATAGAAAAATTCAAGTATAAAATGCAATTGCAATTTATTAGTGGAATTTTTAGAGCCACTAACGACAAACTATTTCAGACTACTTTTACATATGTTTATAAAACATAAAATTTCTTTTTGGTCAGAAAAGAAATTTAGAAGAAAAATTTGAAGGAAAAAAAAGGACGTGATACTCTTTTTCAAAGAATGCAGTTAGCTTTCATCATACAACTTGAAATTTTCATGCTCTATTGTGCAAATAAATCCTCCATCCACTTCCCATTTTTTAAAAAAAAATCTAACATGCTCCCTGAATTGTGAATGAGAGCAATACTAAATGCTGAGATTGGAAAGACAACAGGGCACCAGCCATTTCCTAAGCATTATGCGGAAAATGAAATCTCTAAAAATTTAACTTCATGGAGCCAGCCATAGAAATAATACATATTCAGGTTTTAAGGATTGCAAAAAAAAATAGATCTACATACCCATCATGAAAAAATTACAAGCAGATGAAAGATTAGTACAGTCTATTTTTTTAAGTTGTCACTTTATTGATAGTGAGTTGTAACTTACTGCATCTGGCTTCAGTTTTTAAATGTGAAGATAAAAGTCTTTTAAGTATCTATTTCTGTATGGCATTCAAAAAGATTAAACTGAAGAAAATCTACAGTGAATATTACAAGAAAAGGATCCAAGGGAAAGGTTAGACCACTCTTCATTCTGATTTAAGTTTGATGATGCACTATACATGATGAGGGTACCACTATCTCACAACCCATCAGCAGGTAATTCATAAGGAGGTCAAAGAAAGGAAAAGGCCATAGAATCATGCATAATTTAGCAACTTCATCAATAAACAATTCCTCAGTAATAAAAAAGAGCACTGAAAGAGGTATGTGGAGCAGGAGAAAGGCAGCAAAAATACCACCAACACAATTTGCAAGCAAACTTCAACTTTGTGTGCATACAAAAAACTACACAAATCATTCCCCAGTTTCAGCAACATGATAATCGTGCATGGAAATACAGACACACATACATTTATACTTTGTACATTACACTTGATCCACTGGAGATGATTCCACAAAAATAAGTAGGGTGAATAAGTAAGAAAAAAGAACAAGATGTGGCAAAAAACCCCAGTAAATAAATATTCAGTCACCTTGGTCTTCCACAAACTTAGCTTTAGTAATGCAACAGTCAGTATTAAAGGCAAAAAAGCAAAATCTACAAACAGTGAAACTCTTCATAAAAGCACAGAGCTACAATGGTCTGATCAGACCTGATATAGCTCTTCTGATTCTTGAATTCTGTCATAGTCACAAAGGATTTCTCCCTATTGCACATTGCAGTGTAACAGATCTTTTTTTACAGCAATGCGGCAAAATTAATACTTCTAAAAGCTATTACTAGAAATCTGTATTCCAAATTACTGGAGAACAGATCATACATGGTAAGATATTCTATTTAATTTCAAGAAAAACTGTCATTTCAAATAGATTTATGATAACTTTGTCATTTAACCCAAGCCAGAAGTCATGCCCCACACAGCCCCTCAATCACGCCCCCAACAGCAGGACTGGGGAGAGAATTGGAAGGTTAAAACTTAGAAAACTCATGGGTTGAGATAAACACAGTTTAATTGTGAAAACAAAAGCCACGCATCCAAGCAAAACAAAACAAGGAATTGATTCACTGCTTCCCATGGCAGGCAGGTGTTCAGCCATTTCCAAGAGAGCAGGGCCCCATCACACATAACGGTTACCTGGGAAGACAAACACCATCACTCCAGTCATCCCCTCTTATTCCTTTTCCCCTCGACTTTCTATACTGAGCATGATGTCATGTGGTCTGGAATATCTCTTTGGTCAGTTTGGATCACCTGTCCCAGCTGTGTCTCCTCCCAACCTCCCACACCCCCCCAGCTCCCTCACTAGTGTGTCAGTACAAAAAGCAGAAAAGGCCTGGACTCTGTGTAAGCCCTGCTCACCACTAACAAAAACATCTCTGTATTATCAACCACAATATCCAAATATCAGCACAAATCCAAAACACAGCCTCATATCAGCCACTGTGAAGAGAAAAGTCTAAAAAGAGTTATCCTTTCAGGAAAGGTCATAACCTGTGCAATCAAGCAATGTCAAGTCAAAGACACATTATGAAACTTTGTTTCAATAAAAATAACACCAACTATAGCTTTAGTTACTGGAAGAAATTTGCCTCTGTAACCAAAGTCGCTGAGTCTCATGTTAGTTGCAATGACAAAAGCAGCAATGGAGGAATATAGCTTACTATTATGAACTTGAACAAAAGGGTTGATTTTTACTAAAATGAAGATGAAAGTTTGATTCAATTCCTCTGCTCTATGAATCACGTCTATTCCCAGCAGAAAAACTTATGAAAGGCAAATACAGTTTCAAAACTTGTTCCACAAAGACCATGTTCATTAAATTTCATGTTCATATTCAAAATAAGCTACCTGAATGTCTTTTTCTAAGCACCCATATATCTCAAAACATACACACAAAAAGTCGCAAAAATTTTCACACTTGTTAAGTGTCATACTTTCCCATAACTTCTTGTCAAAATTTCATTTAGAATGGGGATTTGTTCAGCTGCTAATGATACACATTATATGAAACCTTTTTCTTTCTGAATGACATATTCTTTCAATTTTGAGACTGGAAAAAACACATATTAATCAGCATGTTTACTTTAATATCATCTTTTTAATTACATAATAATATCTGGTCAATTCAGGTAGGAAACATACACATACTTTCTGATCCATGAAATAAAGCTAAGTAAATTTTTATCATAATTGTTAGTATGGTACCAAACATAATCATAACAGGTAAATAAACATTAACTGTTGAAAAGTCTTTCTCAGCTGATTCTTATTCTTTCAAACCATTATCAAAATCTGCCCTGTTAAAATACAGTGCTGTAGAGCATGAGCAGAGTTCAAAAGGATGGACACTCCACAACCTCTAAGTGCAATCTGTTCCAGTGCAATATACACTTTTTCTGCAGCTGTGCTTGTACTTCCAGTGATTTTTTTCTGGAGAGTGATAGCAAATAACAACTTTTATAATACCTTATTTATAAAGGAACTAGTATCGTCACAACAAAAGCTTGACTTTCAGTTACTGTAATTACCTATTTTTCTTTATCCATCAGCACCATTGGTGGCCAACTAACCTCTAAGCACAAATAGTCTTTGCTCAAGATCAATTTGACTTGACATCTGAGCTCAAACACTTAGGAACTAGCACTGTCTCAGAAAACAGGCCTTGTCAAAAAGACAGTTCAACATTGCTGTGTGTTCCCAGCCTGAAGCTGC
Source organism: Aleadryas rufinucha (assembly GCA_013397815.1). Classification (NCBI taxonomy): domain Eukaryota; kingdom Metazoa; phylum Chordata; class Aves; order Passeriformes; genus Aleadryas; species Aleadryas rufinucha. Next base: position 27,260 of record VZTH01011156.1, read on the forward strand.
ATGGTGCTTTTGTGTGGCCTATTGTGCCTTCACTTTATTGCCAAGGCAGAAAGCAGAAACACACAGAGGCAGCTCACTGACAAGTTTAGCAGCACAGGATCCTGATGTCACAGGAAAGCTTTGCAAGATGCTGTGGTTCCCTGTGATGAAGGAGGTGTGGTGGCAGGTAGAAGACACACAAAGAAGAATCCTTCCCTAGCCACTTCTACTCAATTTGGGTAGGAATTCATTCCAGCATAAGACATTTGAATTTGGGTGCCTATTTGTAGATGTCTACAACACATGGTAGGTGTCTGACTTTTCATTACAGTTGATGAAGACGTAATCAATATAATCCAAGGAGAGGAGAGCAAATTATTTCACCCAAAAATATACACTTACTGGCTGTTGAGCCTTGTTTGACCTTGGCTGGTCATGGTCCATACTGGAGCTGGCTGACATTTTCTGTCAGACATGGAGGAAGCTTCTGGTAGCTTCTCACAGAAGCCACCCCTGTAGCCCCCTCCTCTGCCAAAACCTTGCCATGCAAACACAATACAGTGTTATAGAAAAGCCTTTATTCAATCTACCTAGAGTTTACTAACTGCATTGATTAGGGCCCTTGGTGATAATGGCTGCTCAGACATCCACATCCCATGGATAGAGCAAGCAGATACCTAAATTCAGGTATTGTAATCTGATATTTAGTATCTGCTTTTATTTCTGTTTTACATCTATTTTCATTAATCCAGAAGAGAATATAGAAAGAATGTAAATCTTTGTAAGAACCATATTAAAAAGAACATGTGTTCTAGTTGGGAAAGATATACTTTTTTATGATTTACATAAGCTTTTTTCAGTCTTTGTAAGTCAAACCTCTAAATGATCCTTATAACTCAAAAATAAAGATGCTTCTCACTCATCATTCAAATTTTTAATGGAAAACATTAATTCAGCAAAATGCTAAAACTAGAAGTGCCTAGGCAACCAATGAAAATTAGTCATAGAACTATGTAATCCTTAGGGGTATCCTTCACTTTGAGCATCTATATAAATCCATCTCTTTAGAGCAAAGCAATACGCACATGCTTAAGTCCAACAGACTTTATATTTGCTTTATTCCAGTGGGATCTGAGCACATGGTTCTGTGCTTAGTTAAATTAAGGTCTAGGGACTAATCCAAAGTCATTAAAGTAATACAAAGATTCCCCAATGAGTACCATGGCCTAGAAGTCTTACTCTATTTCTATTACACACGTCTTTGGAAATGCAATTGCTTTGTTATTGTTTAATGCATATTCAGTCTTCTATATATTAATTATTCTAATAATCCCCTTAAAATTCAAATACTTTTGTCCCACCTAATCATTGCTGGGGTCTTCCTTGATCGTGGCACTAAAATCCTGAATAGCTGTAGTAAGAACTTAACAGCAAAAGAAATATACTCTATGTTTCATAAGTCCATCTTTTTTTTGGGTTATACTGGAAACCGTGTAATGAAAAAAAATGCAGTAATACATGATGTCATTCCTCATTCTTATTATTCCTAATGACTGAATGTCTTAAAAAAAGCATAAAAACAATATATTCTTTTATTCTCAGATTTTCTTTTTTGTTCCTTTTTCCTTTAATTTCTATTTTCATTTCCATTAGCTTTGAAATGAAATTAAAAAGTAGTGATGCAAGCTCATTAGTAGCTGCTAATTTGTAGACATTCTGTAATGTATTGAATTAGCCAGCAAGAGTAACAGAAGTTATTTATTTATTTCCATAGCACTGACTTTTTCAAACATATTTTATTTGAAAATCTATCTGTTCTCCAAGATACTTACCAGATACATCCAAATGCAGTTCACATTTACTAAAGCTACACAAAATCACTACATTATTATAACAATACCAGGTGGGGGAAAGGGTGCAGGGGCTGGGAGTGTCTTCAAGTTCACTTTTATTTTAAATTTCCTTAGTTACAACCTGTGACTATTGCATCCTGCTTTGAGCACCTCTCAAAAGACTGACTCCCTTCCTTGCCGCCACCCACTATGCAGCTGAGAACAGATGTCCCTCTTAGCCCTACCTCCTTCAGGCTAACTCATCTCCCTCAGCCTTGTTTTATACAACTTAGACTCCTGACCATCTGTTGGTTTTCCAGTGGACTCTTTCCAGCTTATCTCTCTCATATCAGTGGTTCCAAAACTGGACAAAGCATTGGAGCTTCAGCATCTCAGCCTGACAGAGGGGAATCACTGCCCTGACCTGCAGGACCTGCTCTGTCAGCCAGCTGCTCTCTTTCCTTTTTAAGTTCCTCCTTCCCAGTTTAAATGGCATGACAGAGCAGGGTTGACTGAAGCATAACAGCACACTGTCTCCATTAAGGGACAGTTACCAGCTTCAGTCCTCCTTTATATATATATACAGTTATAGTTATTTGGTTATTTTTTAAACACACTGAAGTACTTTATTTTTGCCTTAGGAATCCAACTTCTGTTCCAAGACTTTGATGATCCGGGTCTGCTTTATAACGGAAAAAAGAACCAACATAAAGTTAAATACATACAAAAACATTCGCGAAATTAGGCAAAGGCAACTAGAGAAAAAAAAATTGAAAATTTAACTTACACTTCAGTGATGCTTACCAGCCTTATTTCTGCTCTATTTATTTAGAAAATTCAGGTTACCCAAAGCAGCAAAAATTCTGTCTCAAAAGAGGTAAATCAAATGTTTATGCCAGTAAGCATTAAACAGCAGGGGTTATAAGCTTACAGGCTATAAACAAAATAAGTAAATAACTTACTTATATTGTAGAAGGAACTTCTCCAACGTGTTAACAATAGCACACAGGAAATGAGAAAAATTTTGCATTGAAGGTATTATTAGCCTTTTTAAGAAAATGCCTTGACCAACAAAATTTTATTTCACCTAAAAATCTGAAAAATTTTACTAATGTTTACACATATGCAGAATCAGACTTCAAGATACCAGAATATTCAGCACAAAATATTGATCCACTGGGATATTACCATGGTTTACAATTTCTTTAAAGTAGTTATTTGTTTCTAGAAGTCAGAATTCCTCTATTTGAAAGTAAGAAATAATTAACTTGTCCTTGCAAGAAAGCAATAAGCTTTTAAAACTACTCCGTTACGATTCCTGTACAAAGTACGTAACATTCCCTAACAAAACTCTCTTGACAGACACTGATATTTCACATATGTTCATTATGAATATAGCACAAACTTAACAGCCCTATGGAAATGAATATGGAGACATGCAGATCTGAGACTGTCCTGCTGCACCAGTAATTCTCAAATTTTGGTCTATAATCTGTCTCTAGGATCCACAAACTGCACAGTAATTGTGTTCATGTCTCTTAAAGAGAAAAGTCAATAGTGTTTTCATTAAAATATGCAATAGCAATGCAAGTAATTTTGACAGTTGATACTGGCCCATTGGTCAATGATCCACTTTGCCAGGGTGTGGAAGTTTTAGCCTTTCAGAGCCTTGACATTCTGTTTCTAAAGTTTGGAGTAAATAAAATAGACATAAGATAATAACTGAGTTTCTATGAATATAGTCAATTCTCTGGTCAGATAATTTATGAAGTCTGGAAGGTAATAGGTAAGTATTGCATACTGCAGGTGGATAAAACAGGTACTATGTCTCATGAAAAATAAAAGTTTTTGCCCTAAGAGAAGCCTTAACAGAAATGGTGTCGTGAGTGAAAATTTCACCCTAAGACAATATGCATTTTGGTAAAGGCATACTCAGGAAAATAGAGTAAAATCTGAAGGCTGGATCTGACTGCAGGACACACTGGGAACCTCCTTAGAATTTATTGTGGTTTGGAACAGTTGGGTGAAAGGAATCCAGAAACCAAAACATGAAGCCAAGCTCACTTTGTACTTCACTGTTTCATTTCTCTGCACATTTCCAAGTATTCCAGTGAATGGAGTGCTGCATTTTAGCATAAGAAATGCTATTTGCATTATTTAAAAGTGCAAAAGAGCAATATCAACATAAAAAATCCAGTTCAATCTTGCACTATCAAGCACTCCAGGACAAGGGTCACAAACTCCAAAGCAGCTGCTGAGGACTGCTCCTCAGAGCTGAGATGCTGTTTAACCTTTGATTGTATGACATCATATACAGGGTGAAGTACTTTGGGGTGCCAAGCTGGTTATCCCTTGGTGTGTGTAATATAGATGTTAATGAAAATACCATATGGAAGTACAACACAGGACTTCCCTACCCAGGTTTCACAAACACAGACAGCTAAACCATTGCTTAAAGAATTCCTTTGAAAGTTTTTACAGCTTCCACATTCAGATTATAGACTTTAAAGACAACCTTTTCATTTCTGTTTTTTCAGCAATGCTTTTATTCTGTTTTGGTTATTTATTTCTTGTTGTGCAGGGTTTGGGCAGAAGTAATGGCGGGTTTGTAGCATTAGAAAGGAAATCTAAAAGTGTTGAAAAAATAAACATATATGGAAAAACAATGGCATTATTGTATAAAATTGACACAAACAGTACTAACCTTTCTAATACAGAAGGGATACCAGAAGGGAATAGAGAAAAAATATTTTATACATATAGATATAGATGTAGATATAGATATAGATATAGATATAGATATAGATATAGATATAGATATATTTAGAATACTATGCACCTAATATTTGTAATATTTTATACACAAGAATCCTACTAGGAAAAAACCAGAAAATTAAATAGAAAATACAGCAGGGCCATGCAGGAATGACATGCAAAATAGTACAAAGATGAAATCCTCTTGGTTTAGCAAAGCTTATATGAAAGCTTTAGACATCAAGGAACATACAGTACTCCTGTGTAAAACAAGACATTGGAAAAAGGTCTCCTCTCTTAGTCACAACTCACCATACCAGTATATCTCACCATTTAAGCATCTTTGATTTTTGTAAGAATAAATCTGCTGAAAGGTGCCTAAAAGTAGAAAAAATGAGAAGCTGAATGGAAAACTGGCCTGAAGAACCAGGCCTGAGCATCAGAGTAATACATACAATACATACATATATAACTGTACACAAAAACAGATAACATTTGGGGAATTTTTGCAGGTCACACTTAGAACATAAGTATTTAAGTAACACCAAAAAACTCACAGGAGCATTCTTTCCCCCTCATCTTTCAGAGGAAAAAAAATTTGACCATTTTAACAATGCATTTATACTTAGATAAAACTTTTTTCTGTCATCTCATGAAGCAATGCTATTTCCGTTTAAATTGCAGTACATACTAAATTTCCTAAAGATAACTGAGCAGTATGTATTTTTTCTCTGCATTAAAAAATACATCATTCCTAGAGAACTAAAGTTTTATTGCCTAATATCAGAGAAATATTTAATATTAAAAAATATTAAATTACCTGTAATTAGGTAATACAATTAGAAATTAAAATATATTCTTTAAAATGGCAATACACATTAATTAAAAAACACCTTTTAAGAATCTTTGGGGCTTGACTTAATTTCTTAACCACAGCTTTTAATTTTCTAGGGTTTGTTATTTGCTTTGATTTCTTCATTTTCTTTCTTCTTTGGAAAACAGTGTATTTAATCTCAGCCTTTTGAGGTCATTTCACAAGAACAATATCACTCTCACCATCCTCTTGTCCAATCAAAGTACATGCTTTTTTGACTGGTACATCTGCCTATGTTGTCTAAGGACAACCACAGTAGATGCTTGATTCAGTAGATGCTTGGTAGGGGAGCTTTTCTTGATCTCTGTCTCAACCTCTGGCTCAGCTATCCATTTCTTCATAACCTTCAATTCTTTCATGCTGGTTTTGAAATTAGCTGGCATATTTAACATAGATTCATCTTTGAAAGCATTCATCTCCAGAGCTGAGACTGATCTTTTAATCAAACTTGTCTGTTAAAAAAAGGAAATTTAATTTATTTAGGTGTTCATTTGAAATAAGATTTATATATCATATTCCCTTCATTTTAATGGACTGGATTTTATTTTATATAAAGTTGTAAAGGGGGGGAAAAAAAAGAGTGACATGGGAACTACTGATGAAAAAAATTTTATTATTTAATGGGAAAAAAGATCTGCATATATCAGGACATGTGTCAAAACAAAGGGATCTGAAAAATTAATTCAAGTTATTTGAAGCTCATAAAGGGCTAAAATCAATCTTCCCTAAAAATTGTCCCAAGAAATTTGAATTAAATAACCCCAATCATTGTAGGAAAGTTACATTTTAACATAAAAAATATCTGCCACTGGTGGTGACATTTACAAAAAAATGAATTGAGGGATATTCAGAAACCAGAAGAAAAGACAGGAGGACTCTGTATAACGTTTAGAAGCACACATGTACTATATGGAAACATAGTCAATATCTGAATTGAATTATGCACCCTTGTACTTTGTGCCCCCATTCCTGAATTGCCTGATGAAATCAAAAATGAAAGAATAAGTGTTATCCTCTGGGATTTAATTGTTATTAATTACTAAGCAAGTATTATTTGCAATAACAAATGTATTGCTTCTCAGTGTTTTTGTGATTTCCAGTTCACCAACTTGCATTTTAATACTAGGCATAACACATCTTTTTTAAAGACATGAAAATGCAATTTCATGTCCACTTCCTGAAATATGTAGGGGGAAACACTTTAAAAGAAATTAAAAAATAAATGAAGCATTGCATAATTTTGACTAATTTTTAATTAGACTCTGGCAGAGCAATGGAAACTGAAAGGTCCTTGATTCAGAGTAAACACAACCTAGTAAAAACTAGAACATCAACAATTTACCAGAACAGGAAAAAACAGACCGTTTCATATATTCAGATATCCATACATGTATGCAAATTAAAATGCATATTAAATGGGACACTTGACTTTTCTCAACACATTGGAATATGCCAACACTGACATCTACTGGTGTCAGTCAGGTTGAGGGTAGTTTTTCTGCAAATACTAAATTAATAATGAAGTTTTTTGTGTATTCATGGAATGTAAAAGAAGTTGTACTTCTGTTGGTTGCAATTTCATTGCCAGAGCTGTATCTTAGAGAATTTATATATTCTCATTTCTGCTAATTGCAATGTATTTCCATTTAAAGACCTATTTAAATGATCAGAATATTGAGTAAGCTGCAGAGGGAAGAGGGTGTCTCAACATAACTGAGAACCAGCCATTTGATTTAACAAACAAAATGCCTTCTGAAATACATTTGGGCATTAAAAAGGAAGTCTTAAAGTGTAACTAAACCACAAGTTGTAGTTCTTATACAAAAAAAAAAATTGCAGGTCTGGGACTAGCTTGTTAAATCTTTCTGGATGCTTCCTTTCTTCAAATGGAAGTTTTTACCTATTTCTTAAGGAAAAGAGAAATAAGAACTGAAATCCTGACTTCTGACAAGCTTTTGGTCTTCCTAGTTTTACTTTATATGTAAGCATTTGGTGTTTTATTGGGTTTTATTGGCAAGGTTTTGGTAGCAGAGCAGCTGCACTGTGACTGCTGTGAGAAGCTGCCAGAAGCTTTTTCCACGTCAGACAGAGCCAATGCCAGCCTGATAAAAGATGGACCCACCACTGGTCGATGCTGACCCCATCAGCAACGGTAGGATAATCTCTGGGATAACATATTTAAGAAGACAGAGGAAAAAAATGAGCAGAAGCAACTGAAGGCAGAGAAGAGAGGAGTGAGAATATGTGACAAAAACAGCTGCAGAAACTGCAGACACCAAGGTCAGTGAAGAAGGAGGGGCAGGAGGTGCTCCAGGCGCCAGAGCTGAGATTCCCCTGCAGCCTGTGGTGCAGATCATGGTGAGACAGGATGTGCCCCTGCAGCCCATGGGGGTTCCTAGTGGAACAGATCCACCTGCAGCCCCTGGGGGACCCCATGCTGGAGCAGGCGGATGCCCAAAGGAGGCTGTGACTGTGTGGAGAGCCCACACTGTACCAGGCTCCTGGCAGGAACTGTGGTGCTGTGGAGAGAGGAGCCCATGCTGGAGCTGGTTTGCAGGGAGGACTTGTGACCCATGCTGGAGCAGTACACAAAGTAGCCTGTGGGATGGACTCCCTTTGGAGAAGTTCATGGAGGACTGTCTCCCATGGGAGGGACACCATGCTAGAACAGGCGTAGAATGTGAGGAGTCTTCCCCCTGAGGAGGGAGCAGCAGAGAAAGCATGTAATGAGCTGACCACAATCCCTGCTACACATCCCTCTGTGTCACTGGGGTAGAAGAAAAAGACAATTTCAGAGTAAAATTAAACACAAAAGGAGAGAGGGGTGGGGAGAAGGTGTTTTTAAGATTTGGGTTTATTTCTTATTTTCCTATTCTGATTTGATTGGTACTAAGTTAAACTTCAATATCCCCAACTCAGTTCTGGTCTGCCCATGGTGGTAAATAGAGTGATGTCTTCCTGTTTTTATCTCAACCCATGAGCCTTTCATTGTATTTTCTCTCCCCTGCCCAGTTGAGAAGAAAAGTGATCAAGCAGCTTTTGTGGGCACTGGAATCCAGCCAGGGTCAGCCCACCACAAGTCGTTTTGACTCTTCAAGGTGTGTGTCTGTACAAAAGGAATGTCAAGTAAAGCTATACAAGATACAAAAAGGTATAAAACAATCAAAATATTCTTCATCATTTGGTGGTTAAAAGTGATTTTTGAGGCGACAATGAGGCAACAAGAGCTGGCCTTCTTTTAGGGCACTTCTGTCAAAAGTAGTTTTCAATTCAAGGAGTTTATACTGAATAATCAAATAGGAGTTAATGTAAAACAACCATCAGACTTTTCATTTCTGGAAGAGGAAAACAACATGGAGGAAAAATTCCGAGTAATAATAACACTAATATAATAATAATAATACTGATATAATAATATTGTTTCCATCTGCTGGTAAAAAAGTGTAAAATCAGAATATTTCTGGGAGATGCAGGCATTCCTGTATGAACGAATCTTAACAAACATAACATGAAGCTACAAATCCCGTTAAAATTTTTGTAGGATATCTGCGAGGAAGAGGTTTAACAATCCATATACAGCCTTATTAAAAATATATTTAGCTTTATGCTGGTTTTCATGGCTAAAAAAAAATAGTTTTTTAACTCTCAGATAACTGATGCCTGCAGAGCATACCAGGATTAAACAGGAGGGCAAAAACAAAGTACCTTTGCTATCTGATGAATTAAACTTAATACAGTCAATCTCAGAAGAGAGTTGTAGCTGACCTTGGGAAGTTTAAGTCTTGATAAATTGATACATCCTGCTCTTCAAGGTGTTGGTTTTTTTTTTTTGCAGGTGTGAATGAAAAGTTATATATATTTTTAAGCCTGTGGATACTTTTCATAGGGAAGACAAGACTTTACAGCAAGACAATTATTGCTTTCTTGATCTTACTTACCATAAAATCCTACAACTGTAGGTGTCTTTGTACTTTGTTACAGTCAAACAAGATTCTTTCACAGAAGAACTCAGAATTAGAGAAAAAAAAATAGTTCTGTTGCTGTTTAAACTATTAATAAAGTCATTTGAATTTTACTATCTACTACACAGAAACCATGCATACCCCAGCATAGGTCATTTGCATTTGTGAAATTAGCTAATTGCAGGGAATTGGTAAGTCACGAAATGTGAACAGCTTTAACGGACCTAAATTAGTGTCAGGTAAATGATCCCTTTGCCCTTCACAAATCAGTATTTAAAAAGAGAACAGGTGTTGTAACAGGAGCCACTAGATGGCAGTGCTCCAAAGAATTTAGTTCTCTAGATTTCAAGGATTAAACGAATTCAGCAAAGAGTATTAGTATAGATTTCTTTTTAAACGCTAGTCCTCCTCCTTTCTGGAGAATGTAGCTCTCAAAGTAAAACTTCCTTCCCCAGAATTTCTACTAATTTATAATTTTTAGACTCACCTCCATTTCCTCAACCTGTTGACTACATGAAAAATCAAACCATTCTCATCTTCAAGTCCCACCCTCCCATAGATTCTTCAATTCACCTCTTCTAGTTCTACTCCCATCTAACTCCTTCAACTTCCTGCTTATTTTAAGTGGTTCTTTCACTCTTCTCTTCTTCCTCTATTCAATGTCTAGTAATGTCTAGTCAAAGACCATCTATAGGTTCCCTCTCCACAGTAATCAATCATGTTATGACTAATCACTGTTCTGTGACATAAATGTCAGATGATCTTTCTCTTAGGGATGTGAAGCTGCCAGTTTTAGCTCAGCAAGGCTGAGAGACAACAATCTAATGAGCCATTGCCTTTTCAACCTTCATGACCTCCCCACTGCTTTCTTTCTTCATTCACTATGGCTAGCACAGCTCAGATCACAGGTATTATTCACAACATTCTAAAATTAAACTCTTTTTCTAATCTCTCTACAAAGATAGTAGTCTGGTATCTAATTTCATATCTTGCTTGCTGCAGCATCAGTTTCTTTAGCCTAGACAAACATCACCTTGCTGCGTTCACAGTCATTCCAAGTGCTACCACAAAGATCACAGTTGCTTCCTCGGAATGTTATCCCATTCTTTGAAGTAACAGGGGGAAAAAAAAAACAACCTTATTCAGATAAAATCCTCTGCTTTCAAAAAATTCACAGGTCTTTTGGCATCACTAGAACAGTAAAATGATAACTTCTATGACTGTGACTTCTAACTCCATCAGTGAAATCCTGTTTGGGGGGTTCCATTCTGAACACCCGTTTGCCCACCCTTATACTGCCTCTCACACCTGAGAAATGCTCACAATAGCCATTGATTTATACTCGCAAGAATTTCCTTAATTCCTCTCCCACCAAATTCTGCAAAATAGTTCGTGACGGGGTTACTGGTATGCTGAGACCTCTGTTTACGATGCTGATCAGTGTCCTTATTCTCATTGAGTCCTTATATTCTCTGCATGTATCCGTCCAACACACAGAAAATGCTGCTGAATCAAAAGCAAACACTCTAAGAAAGGCCATGAATTATATTCATATACTACCCAAATTGCTGACTGAAGCAGAAGCTCGCAAAAACCAAAGGGAAACATCAGGGCCTAATCCTGTACCCCAAAATAATGCCATTCCTGATGCTTAGGATAATCTTCACTACATCAGAAGAATTCAATTACTAAAAACTTTCATAAAGCAATTTGTGGATTCATTTTTTAAAGGCAGAGAGAAGCACCACTATTAGCAAACCTGACCTTCTAAATAATACAGATAATAACATTTCATCAGTATTCATGCACCAAGCTTAAAACCGGCTAAGCAATGCTCAGATTATACCTCAAAAAGAAATCTAGTCTCGATATGAGGGCTGTAAATAATGGATCATTTCAGAATCTGCTACTTTCATTGCTGCACATTGAAATATTATAGCTACTCTCAATTTGCCTAGACTGAAACCTCAACAACTGGATCTGTTATGTTTTTGTTTAGCAAACCCTCTTGCACCAGGAAGTATACCTTACAGATAACAACCCCAACTCTGTCTCTCCCTCATGTGTAAAATCTACATAATGATCTTTTAAGTCTTGATATGGAACAGGTAGTCAAGAAAAAGAGAGAATACACACAGGAACCGACACTTCTGCTTTCTCCCCAGGAACATTATTTGAACACTCTGTTAAGTGCATTAACTGCACAACGTTCCTGGAAACATTCATGTGGAAGAAGAATCACAGATTTAGCCAACAAGAAATCAGCTGCTCCTCTCTAGAAATTAGATTTTTCAGGGGTTGCCAGCAAATATTTCCCTCCATTTCAAATCCAGAACATGACTCCCTCTTCTAAGAGTGGATGCATCCATTCTTTCAAGAAAGGGCAAGGTGATTTTTTTGCTTTTATAAGAAGAAAAAGAGCAGAGATGTGATTTCCACCCCTTTATGATAATAAATTATTGAAGCACAGAGTCGGGATAAGGGAATTCATTGCTTACTTGAGGATTCAAAATTCACCATTGGATTTTTTGACCATTCTGGGTAGAGGAAGTTGTGTTGTTGAGCAGAAAAGAATGCAAAAGTCATGCAGCCAAGAGAGAACAAGTGCTGACATGACTATCTCAGTTATTAGACCACTTAACTGGAGCAGAGAAGCTCTGTATAATAATTCTAATCCCAAAACTTTTTTTCTATATTATTGGTAATGTCTCACCTCCTTTATTTTAAGGTAAACATGTTTAATTTAAAGTTCAGAGAGTATCACAGAGGCATCTTCCGTTGCTTATCTTTCAAGACTGTAAAGTTCCTTTCAGAATTACTGCTTTTCAGGATACAATCTCCCCTCCTACAAAGTATGACCCTAATTCCCTATTCTTATCCTTATGACCTTGCATTTGGCTGCACTAAAACGTGTTTTTCAAGAGAACCCAAGTTAACAAGCCACACAAATTGCCCTGTAAAACTGACCAAGCCTTATCCTTATTTACCACTCTACCATTCTTTAGTCACTACAGACTTTATAAGCAATGATTTGGTATTTCTGGAGCAGGTGATACACAGGAACTAGAAGCAGCAAACTGCCAGTCTCAAAAACCATCAGGAAAAACTTGAGAGTATTAAGGCTCCAATTCTGAATTGTTCAAAATTACTATATAAACAAAAAAGACACAAAAAAGAAAAATGTAATAAACAATGAAAAAAGAGTATGCTTCATATTCATTAATATGCACATTATTGAACACAAAACACATTAATTTTTTTAAAATATTTAGGAATACACTACCATCAAACATAAAAGTTGGTAATAAAATAATTGATAAAAAAGGGTAGGGTTATTCCAAAATTCATTTTCATTTCATCATTACTTTTCGTAGAATGAATTTATTGACAGATCCCTTCTTACATGCCACCTCAGCCTTAGAAAAATTAAGTATGATGCAGTTTGTTCTACTTCAGCTCCTCATTCATTAAACATCCTGCAGTTAACACATGACTACCTATTATCTATGCAATTAATACTTTTTGACTACAAGTTTATCTAGGTCTCAGTTATGTATGTGCTTCGTTTTGTGCATGTGTGAACTCAACAGAACTACACTCAATTAGTTAAAGTTATGCTTGTTCCTAAGTGTTTGTAGAGTCAGGACTGAGGTAAGACTGTCTGTGATAAAGGGCTGGTGTGTGTGTACTTTAAACCTTTTACTACTGCAGAATTTTACATTCACAGAAAGCCTATTGTATTTGTTCAGTATTTCTTCTCATTTCAATGGGACCTCTCATGTGAGTAGAATATATTTATAACCTAAATTATGGCATATAACTTATAGGTCTACAAAACGCAATTTATTTTTAAAAACAAACAGTACATTTTACATTCTAAGCAAGATACAAGTCTTTTAGTACCCTCCTTCTACTTATTTTAAAACACATCTACCAAATAGGGAAATTTTTCAAACCTTTTTCTTTGCCATTTTAAAATTATAAACTCCTGAAACACCATGAAAGTTATTTTTCAACATGTAATCCTATACATTAAAAAAGTAATTAAATCATAGAAATGCTGAAAATAAGTAAGTTCATACCTTTTTCTTTCAACTTGCTCCTTCAATTAAGGTTCTTCCTCTCTATTGTCCATGTCCTCTCTTGTAAATAACATATGACCCCTTCTGTCTAAAACATGATAAAACTGTTGCAAATAAGCAAGCAATAAGAAAGTAAGAAAAGCAGTACATAGATGATGAATGCCTGGATAATGTTGACCTCTAAAAAGAAAAATAAATAAATCAAGAATCTTAATATCTATTCTTTAGATTCTTAAGTATCTTAGTTGATCAAACATTACATCATGACATACATGAGACCAGATGATATAAACTGCAAACATAAAAACTTGGTATAAAGTGACCAGTAATTTCTACTAGAAGTAGAGACCATATTATTTAGAAAAGAAAAACAGGTAAAAGCTAAATCATTGGTAATAACTCTAAAGCAAAAAATAAGTGCAGTAGTCAAAATTTTCCTGTCTCAACTTAAGAAGGTCTTTCCTTTGTTGCACTGAAAAATTAAACCAAGTAACACAGATTTACAGATTAAATTGGTTACGTGAATTAATGTTCTGTGAAATCATTAAATATACATTCATCTTTAAATTCTCTCTCAGGACAGAGTACCTCATAAACACCCTTAAAACTCTGAATTATTTTTATGATATGCTATCACTTGAACTTCTTTCTAACTTTTCAATTCAGCTGTTGATTTTAGAGGAAATAAGGGGTCTTTGACTATCTTTGAAAAGTTAATAACTAAAACATTCTGCCATTTAACTCTTCAATCTAAGTTGTACTAAAGGTGATGAAAGTGTATTGACTTCCACAGGACATGGATCAAATTCTAAAAACAGTCTCTGGCTACTGTATGGACTCTACAAAGTTAATAAATGTCTAATGTGCAGACAGTTACAACGTGAAGAGCAGTATATGAAAAATGCCTGAGATGTAAAAAAAAAATCAGAAATGGCTCCCCAAATATGTTACTTTAATTCAAGTTCCTAAGTGCCTTTATATTTGAGGAGCAAATCCCAAATGAAAAAGGTTGAAATTCCATTTTGAAATTATGCTTAACAGTTTTCAGGTTTTACTATTTTTCCATGGTTCTCCTGAGGCAATGACACTTTCAACAACTTGATTTTTTGTTATAAAGACCTATGTCTTATGCTATAAGCAGACATTATAAGAAGGAAATCAGCAACAATTAGAAAACAAAGTAAAGAAGAACATAATATTGCTTTATCATGCAACACATTCATGTTACAAAAAATATTTTATATTTCCTTACATTAAAAAAAAAAGACAGTAAAAAAAGAAGTCACACATGTAAAGAAAAAACATTACATGAAAATTAGTGTAATAGAACTTTGACTTACCATCAAAAAATTATTACATGAAGTATACATAGGCACATGACCACCCCATGGGAAAGACTGTCAATAAATCTCTTCATTTTAATCAAAATTGCTCAAAATAATTTTTTCAAGTCATACAACTTTAATATATAGAAAAGTGCTTAATTACCTTATGCTTCAACAAGACAGTTTCACAGATTTTACAATCCAAAGTCTCTACTGAAATCAATGGCTTTTTTGCCTGAATGAACATAGCATCAGGGTTATGAAAAAAATGTGAAAGTTAAACATAAAAATGAAATATCCAGTTTGAAAAGCAAGTCAATCACATAATACATGAGATTGATTACAATTTAAGGCATGCTTACAGAAACCCCATATGATGCAAAGGAATTTTTTTTTTTTAATAATTGAACAGCTTAGCAGAATGAATAGAAATAAGTAACTGCTCTGGAGTGTAAGATCAGAGATCAATGCTTTAATAAGTAGATTGTATTAATTTAAAATTAGAAAGAAATATTTCACACTGCTTTTTTAACTCAATAGCAAGTATATAATCTCCGTAAGTGTTTGTAGTAGTTTAGGATGCTCTAATACAGTTCACTTTCCCTACAATGCAATTACCACACAGTTACAATTTAAAAAAAGATGTCAAACAATTTAACTACTTTGAACTTACAGCATTCAGAATTATTTCTGTAAACAATGGCTGGCAAAATAATTTTAAAACTTCTAGGGACTTTTTCTCTAAGTTTTGTTATTTACTTTAAATAAATACAACCAAAACCAATCTGAATGCTCTTTTAATTGCATTACCATTGCTGCTCTTGTGTATCGTTTCATTGAATGAACTAAACAAATGCTTTATCAATGCAAACTGAAATATTTGGGGCATGCTGCAGGTAAAGGTGAATGTTTTTACAGCACACACTCTCCTAAAACAGACTATTTATCATTCTTTGGAAAAGGGGACATGAAAAAACAATACTATGTGTGTGGCCTACATTACCTTCACTTAAAGCACTAAATACAGGTTTTTTAGAAAATTGTGCAGTTTCTGCACCATTGATAATCTGACAGTAAGTATTTATTGAAGGTAAAACACTCATTGTCTGTTGACACTATTTGTTTTAATATATAATCTTGCTAACCAAATGATCTTTAAGCAATGCAGATAAGCAATGGCATGCAAAGGGTCACTTAAATGCCAATTTGACTGTTTCATAAACTTAAGCATTCTTTTCCCATGACTATTCTCAGCTACTTAATTGAAAGTATTATCCATTTACAAACTTAAGGCCTGCCATAAAAAGGCTCTCTTCTGTACCCAATAGACCTTTCAGGACCCTAAGAACAACAAAATCTAATAAATAAAGGTTCCTTTTCTTTTCCTCTCTTCTTATAGACAAGTGAAGAAGTCACCTATGATACATCTAAACAAAGCTATCTGTAAAGATCTTATTAGCAGAGGGGACCGTAAAACTGAAGAGTCTGACTTGACATGGGATGGACAGGATCAGTTAAATTAGGACACAGTCTGTACTGCTTTTGTAATCTGCACTCCTACCAGAGAATGACAGATACACCCTACGACAAGAGTCAGGTAGTAAGCAGTTGTCCTTAAATTACAGCTCTCCATGTAAAATCTCCTGAATTTCAGACAAGCACTGACTGTAATACAAATTCAAGTTAATGAATTTTTAATACATCTTCTCTATTTAAAGATGATGACTTACAGCTGGCATTGCTTATATTAAATTTGTGGTATTTTCCATTGTTTGTTTTTAATTATTTTGATTAGATTATTCTTGGAATTGTATGGACAAATGCAACCCCCACATAAGCAACTTCAGTTTCTGCTGCAGTCAAGAGAAGTTTCATCTGCATATAACAGGACTGGATGGCTCCTACGGGTTTTAAAAACTATATCAGAACTATTTCAAGGAGATAAACAGAAAATTAAACTAGAGATACCAAACTAAATCTGATCATTTAGATCAGGAATTGCAAGTGTTCAGATCCAAATTTGAAGGATGGCATTGTTTCTTCTCCAAACTTGGCAATATTGCTATGCACCAATAACTTAATATATTTTAAGTAATTCTTTTGTAACTATGAAATAATTTTTAAAAATTACTTGACATTTGAAGCCTGAGGAGCCAAAGATTGTTGCAGGTCGTTTTCTTCTTGTAGGTCTTTCTGAACTTCATCCGGTTTAATTTTTTATATTGCTTTTCTTTCTATATGTAGCACATCCAAGGATGGAGCTAAAATGTTCATGATAAAACAGATAAACACAGTATTACCATCTGCTAAGTTACATGGATATTTTCACACCCACTCTGGAGTAGTACAAGGAACAATGACACACAAAGAGCTCTGACCATCTGAAAAATACAAATAAATTAAACTACAGCAGTTTAGAACTGCTGTCACTACACATATCACAGTAGTGCCCACAGCTATTCAGTATAAGGAATAGGCAGAAAAGTGTAATAAAACAAAATTACCAGCATGCCCTACCTAAATTGTTTTTTCTGAATAGTGTATAAGATTGGTGTATTTCAATATATTACAAAGCGAATAACCAAATGAACATCAAAATATTATTAGTATGCAGAACTGATAAACTTAGAAGAGTATGGACACATCTACAATTTTCGTTGTGTTTTTAAGCAAATTCAAACATACACATAGTTTAAAGGATAATATTTTTAGGAAAGTTTCTTCAAGGTTGCAATTATTAAATAGAGGAACTCCAGTAGGAACTCAGATGTAAGGAATTCCTACTGTTTTCATCCACAGCTGCTCATTCCTATTTATTAGTTGTGCTCAGTTTCACCAAAAACTGTTTTTTCACACTGCAAAATAAATAACTGATCCATGTTGAAAAAATAATAACAAAAAAAAAGTTGTAAAGACAGAAATTAATCGAGATCTCTAAATTTCTTTGTAGAGTATCCCCACATAGAAATTTTGTCCAGGACAGCTCACTGTAATCCAGGAGCAAAAGCAAACAGCAAGGAAAAGGAACTACTGAAGTCATCACTGCTGCCAGTGTCTGCACGCGTTTCACAAAACTGAGCCTCAGAACCTATATCCTTGTGCTGCTTTTGCCATGTTGTGATGATCTCCAGAAGTCTAGTCCAACCTCAACCATTTCAGAGTTCTGTTTCACACAACCTCTTAAATATCGTTAACAGACTGGTAGTGTCATCAATAGAAAGGATTCTTCTGAACTCCACTTAAAAGCAAAACAAAACAGGTTCAAGAAAATAAAGAAGTATAATCATAGCATAAAAAAGACAGAAACAGAACAACACTATGGGGAAAAACGAAATTTAAAGTGCTTTGTTTTGAAAAAAAGTCTATCTCAATATGAAAAGTAGGTCTACTTTTGGGCCCAGCTCTTCCTGCTACACCATGGTAATTACTTCTGCAAGTCTGGGAAGGCTGTCTACATTAATCTGTAGAAACCCAAAGAACAAAATTATTTCAAGAAAAATGCCTTTCTAATTTAGATTTCAGTCACATGTCATGGTTAAATGAATCATAAAACTATAGAATTTTACTCTTCTTTGTCCATTCACAAGCTTAATTTATCCCAGAACATAACTGAGCACAATGTCTGTGTTTATGACAACTTCAACAGTATTTAAGTTCTTAGAAGGAATTGCTTTGGGAAAAAAATTATGGAAGCTTATATTTCATAAACAAGAACATAAATCACCAAGTAAAAGATACTGAGAACTGTAAAGATACCTAAATGAGTCACTACCTTCTGAAAAGACTTATTCAAAACTAAAATTGCTTCATATATTGACAGTTTATGTTTGTTCCTTTGTATTTTTTTTCATGTATGTGCTGACATAAACAGTGGTGTTGGCGTCAAAGTCAGATATTTAATGTTTAGCAGAGAAACTGAAAAGTGATCAAAATTTTACAGAAAGACAATAAGCTAACAAAACTCAAGAATACAGAAAATCTTTAAAGTAATGTCTACCTGAAAATGTATCAATAAAATGAATCAAATATAAGACTATGATTTTTGCTTTTGAATGTCACATAAGTTTCCCTCATGATCTCTTGTCAAATTTAAAGGAAAAAAAGTAACTTGATTAGATTCATTGCCACTTCCAGCTTTTGAAATGTCTAGATACTCAAATAATTAAAAAATAAAAAAAGCCATGCAATGATATCCAAAGAAACAGAAGATATCCAACAACATTTGATGTCTTACATACCAATATAGCGAACAGCCAAAACTAAAATTACAGCAGCTGTTACTTTAAAATCATCATTCAAAGTTCTGTGATCTCACCTGTTTCGTGAAACACACCGTGGAGGGGGACTTCAATACTCTTTTGCTAATGAATAATGGAGGCTATACTAAGCAGAGGAGAATTCCCTTAAAACTAAAATCAGAGAACACGGCCCAACATACTTACTATTACACAGACTTCTTAAATTTATATAATTGCATATTCTATTAATTTTTTTTTCTGTAGAAATACCAGTGAACTAGCACACAACTTTTTATTTATGTAATTCAGCTACAAATGTAACAAAGAATTACGGTAACTAAAGCAAATAGCTGCATTTTTTCATCTGACCCCTTTGTGTATAACCAAATTTGCAAGTTCATGTACAAAATCAATCAATTTTTCTTGAAATTGCATTGGCTCTGCAGCCCACTAAGCAAACCAAAATAATTTCGAAATCATGTCACAAAAACATGCCAATGAATATTCTTTATAGAAATACTAATATATAGTACACTGCCATTATTTTCTTTAAAAATAGTTCTGCTACAAATGCATTAGTACATTTAGCTAGTACATATGAGTTTTTAAAACCATTTCTCTTTCTTTTTCCAAAAATTTATCTCCATTAATTTTTCTGTATGTAAAAGTGAAAGCATGCACTTTCAAGTTGATTAATAGATTTGAATTATGTAGTACTTGTGTTAAATACAACCAAATGTATGTATTTTTTTCAGGTGGGAATCTTGCAAATTACTTTCTCTTGTAAGATCACTGAACACACATTGATGAGCATTGTTGCAACAATGGCACCCTTACATTACTGAAATGCCAAGCTGCCCAAAATATTAAATACTGTCTAAAAAACATCATCACAGTACCCCAGTACTGCTAAATGACTGGGAAACTGTTTTGTTGTCAAATAGTACTATATAATTTAGAATTAATAAGTAATCTCATTCTTTAATGTTATAAAAATTACCATCAGTGACACTGTACTGTGTATTGTTTATACATCATTTGGCATATTTAGGTTAGCAACCAACAGATAACTGATGTTGCAGAGTATACTCTTCAAACTACCTACAACATGGTTATTAATGCCCTCTTTGCCTCAGTCTTTAATAGTAAGACCAGCTGCTCTCCAGGTAGCAAGCCTCCTGATCTGAAAGACAGGGACTTTGGGAGCAGAATGAAGCCCCCATAATCCAAGGGGAGAACATCAGTGACCTGATACATCACTTAGAAACACACAAGTTTATAGGGACAGATCAGATCCACCCAAAAGTACTAAGGAAACTGTTGGAAGTGATCACCAGGCCACTTATAATCATTGACCAGCAGTCCTGGCTAACCAAGGAGATCCCAATTGTTTGGAAGGTAGTAAATGTGATGCTCATCTGCAAGAAGGGACTGAAGGAGGATCCAGGGAACAACAGGCCTGCCAGCCTCAGTGCCCAGAAAGGCCATGGAGAAAATTATCTTAAATGCCATCACGTGTCATGTACAAGCAGGGGATCAGGCTCAGCCAGCATGGGTTTATGAAAGGCAGGTCCTGTTTGACTCACCTAATCTCCTGTGACAATATGTCCTGTTTGGTGTGAGGTGAAGGCAGTGGATACTGTGTTCCTGGACTTTAGTCAAGTTTTTGACACCCTTTCCCACAGCACTCTCCTGGAGAAACTGGCTGCTCATGGTTTGGACAGATGCGTTGTTCACTGGATAAAAACTGGCTTGATGGCCAAGCCCAGAGAGTGGTGGTGACTGGAGTTATGTCCGCCTGGTGGTCTGTCACCAGTGCTGTTCCCCTGGGCTCACTATTGGTGTCAGTCCTATTGGTGTCAGTCCTGTTAAACGTCCTTATTGATGATCTGGATGAGGGGATGGAGTGCACCTTCAGCAAGTTCTCAGACAATACCAAGTTGGTCAGGAGTGATCTGCCTGAGAGTAGGAAGGTTCTACAAAGAGATCTGGACAGGCTGCATCAATGGGCCAAGATCAGTTGTATGAGGTTCAATAAGGTGAATTGCCTCAGATTTCAGCCACCAGTCCTGCCTTTGTGTCACACCAACCCCAGGCAGTGCTACAGGCTGGGGGCAGAGGATCTGGAAAGCTGCCCAGTGGAAAAGGGCCTGGAGGTGCCAGTCAACAGTGGCTGGACATGATCCACTGTGTGCCCAGGCGGCCAAGAAGGCCAATGGCATCCTGGCCTGTATCAGCAACAGAGTGGCCAGCAGGACCAGGGCAGTGATTGTTCCCCTGTACTGGACACTGGTGAGGACAAACCTCGAGTTCTGTGTCCAGTTCTGGGCCCCTCACTGCAAGAAAGACACTGAAGTGCTGGAGCATGTCCAGAGAAGGACAGCAGAATCCATGACCCATCTGGAGCACAAGTCTTGTGAGGAGTGGCTGAGGGAGCTGGAGTTGATTAGTCAGGGGACACAGGGCTGAGAGGAGAGTTTATAACTCTCTACAACTACCTGAAAGGAGGTTGTAGAGAGGTGGGGATCAGTCTCTTCTCCCAAGTAACAAGCATTAGGACAAAAGGAAATGGCCTCAAGTTGCATCAGGGGAAGTTTAGATTGGATATTAGGAATTATTTTAAAGCAATATAATTTAATTTTCATCCATTTTCTTCAACAGAACGATAACCCATTTAACAGGAGTAATTTTGCTACCACAAATTTTGCTACCACAAAGCTGCTAGGAAATATTAATCCTTCTCTGTAGAAGAATGCCTGCCAACTGAAACTGCTCAGGCCATTTAGGGGTCAACTTCATGTCCACTGTAGCCCCATGGCAGAATGCAGTGCCAGGACTGATGGGGAATTTCTGTTGNGTAAGACCAGCTGCTCTCCAGGTAGCAAGCCTCCTGATCTGAAAGACAGGGACTTTGGGAGCAGAATGAAGCCCCCATAATCCAAGGGGAGAACATCAGTGACCTGATACATCACTTAGAAACACACAAGTTTATAGGGACAGATCAGATCCACCCAAAAGTACTAAGGAAACTGTTGGAAGTGATCACCAGGCCACTTATAATCATTGACCAGCAGTCCTGGCTAACCAAGGAGATCCCAATTGTTTGGAAGGTAGTAAATGTGATGCTCATCTGCAAGAAGGGACTGAAGGAGGATCCAGGGAACAACAGGCCTGCCAGCCTCAGTGCCCAGAAAGGCCATGGAGAAAATTATCTTAAATGCCATCACGTGTCATGTACAAGCAGGGGATCAGGCTCAGCCAGCATGGGTTTATGAAAGGCAGGTCCTGTTTGACTCACCTAATCTCCTGTGACAATATGTCCTGTTTGGTGTGAGGTGAAGGCAGTGGATACTGTGTTCCTGGACTTTAGTCAAGTTTTTGACACCCTTTCCCACAGCACTCTCCTGGAGAAACTGGCTGCTCATGGTTTGGACAGATGCGTTGTTCACTGGATAAAAACTGGCTTGATGGCCAAGCCCAGAGAGTGGTGGTGACTGGAGTTATGTCCGCCTGGTGGTCTGTCACCAGTGCTGTTCCCCTGGGCTCACTATTGGTGTCAGTCCTATTGGTGTCAGTCCTGTTAAACGTCCTTATTGATGATCTGGATGAGGGGATGGAGTGCACCTTCAGCAAGTTCTCAGACAATACCAAGTTGGTCAGGAGTGATCTGCCTGAGAGTAGGAAGGTTCTACAAAGAGATCTGGACAGGCTGCATCAATGGGCCAAGATCAGTTGTATGAGGTTCAATAAGGTGAATTGCCTCAGATTTCAGCCACCAGTCCTGCCTTTGTGTCACACCAACCCCAGGCAGTGCTACAGGCTGGGGGCAGAGGATCTGGAAAGCTGCCCAGTGGAAAAGGGCCTGGAGGTGCCAGTCAACAGTGGCTGGACATGATCCACTGTGTGCCCAGGCGGCCAAGAAGGCCAATGGCATCCTGGCCTGTATCAGCAACAGAGTGGCCAGCAGGACCAGGGCAGTGATTGTTCCCCTGTACTGGACACTGGTGAGGACAAACCTCGAGTTCTGTGTCCAGTTCTGGGCCCCTCACTGCAAGAAAGACACTGAAGTGCTGGAGCATGTCCAGAGAAGGACAGCAGAATCCATGACCCATCTGGAGCACAAGTCTTGTGAGGAGTGGCTGAGGGAGCTGGAGTTGATTAGTCAGGGGACACAGGGCTGAGAGGAGAGTTTATAACTCTCTACAACTACCTGAAAGGAGGTTGTAGAGAGGTGGGGATCAGTCTCTTCTCCCAAGTAACAAGCATTAGGACAAAAGGAAATGGCCTCAAGTTGCATCAGGGGAAGTTTAGATTGGATATTAGGAATTATTTTAAAGCAATATAATTTAATTTTCATCCATTTTCTTCAACAGAACGATAACCCATTTAACAGGAGTAATTTTGCTACCACAAATTTTGCTACCACAAAGCTGCTAGGAAATATTAATCCTTCTCTGTAGAAGAATGCCTGCCAACTGAAACTGCTCAGGCCATTTAGGGGTCAACTTCATGTCCACTGTAGCCCCATGGCAGAATGCAGTGCCAGGACTGATGGGGAATTTCTGTTGCCTCCCTGTGACTCACTCCCAGAGCACACCTGTCCTTTACTCTTCAGAATAAACTGTGTGCATCTTGGGATCCTGGCTGACCAGGAAAGTTGGTTGGTAATGCTCTGGAATTCTAGGCACATGCCTACCTCTCTCTATGCCTTTTTCCACTCAGCTTGAAGAGACACAATCAGGGCCAAACTACAATCAGTGGAAGGAGCTAAAAAAGAAGCTGAAACAAGGCCCTTAGACATTCAGAAGGTTTCTCATTTTGACTAGACCTCTGCTTTATGACAACTTGACCTTGAAACAACAAACTCACAAATACTGGGCCACAAAAAGCATTCCATGTGTCTGTCTTATCCTCTTTTCATTCTGATCTTTTATCTCTTCTCAACACCTGCATCTGTCTTCCCATGTAGATTTCCAACCTTGTTCATCTCATTTATTTAAGTTTAGGCCAAGGCTATCTGGACCTCTGCACATACCACTGCCCAGCAGAAACATATCCCATTCTAGGTTGTCCTTCTCATTATATCATTGTGAACGTAATAAGTAGTGTTATCTGTTTCACAATAAGCGTAAATAACAATTTTAAGGCAAAGTAATCATTTATATCAAAGCTGCAGAAGGAGTTAAGTTAGGGTTTTATTTTAGTATCTGGCTACAGCCTTGGAATACTAAAATGCTAAAAACTGACAATATGAGAAAATATATTATTCCATC
Organism: Aleadryas rufinucha; assembly: GCA_013397815.1. Taxonomy (NCBI): domain Eukaryota; kingdom Metazoa; phylum Chordata; class Aves; order Passeriformes; genus Aleadryas; species Aleadryas rufinucha. Next base: position 51,579 of record VZTH01011156.1, read on the forward strand.
TTGGCAACAAATGTGTCCTACTGTCTCTATACACTTGATACGTGTTCTCTACTGAAAAATCTAAGCTTTATAGAATTTATATACTAGTGACAGTTTTTTCATGCGAAATATCACAAAACTAAAAGTATATTGAGCATTAAACTATTTTCTACGAAGGCACCCACTTGTTAAATGTAGGTTAGGATTCTATTTATACATTGTTCCATGTATAGTCTTCTTTCCAATCTCATAAAGAAAAGCCTAACCCAAAATCTGACCAAATGAACCTTAATTTGTTTTTTCCTCTAAACTTAAGCTGCAAGACCAGTATGAAGACCTGTTTTATAGAAAATCTTTTTTTAAAGGGCAGATGGTAAGGAAACAGCTTGCAGACCTCTGTATGCTATAAAGTATCAAAACCTTAAGCATGGGAAAAACAATACCATCTCACAATAGTACCAAACCTGCTTACCTGCTTCACCTACTTATTATATGTTAACAACTCATCTTTAGGCCAAGATTTATTTTCTGCTGCTTGAGATTCTTCTGAACTTCTGAGGGAAAGAGAAAAAAATTGGTGTAAAAGATGAATGTAAAAAATTTTTAAAATACATTTTTGTCCTCTCTGACAGGCAATTCAGTACAGTATTTATTATATGCAATTATTCTTCCAAAATCTTTGAAACACTGAGAACATTGTATCAATTTTATCTTTAGCCAAATATTTCCTCAATATTTCCTCAGCTAATTATATTTCCAAAAACAAACATAGTAATAGGAAAAGGACCTATAATGATTAACACTAAATAATAATATTTATAAAATTTTTTATCAAAGGTCTAGTCTGTTTCTCCTACAGATTGCACTGGTGAGAAAACCTGCTAAATGTAAGAAGAAACATATATCAGAAATTTATATCAGCAGATGTATGATCCTTTAAAGCAAATAAATCAGTAATGCCTCTAAACATTAAGCAATTCCTCAAACACATCTAAGTTCAAATATATGAATTTTGAAAACAGTTTGAATGAAAAGCATAGAATGATGGGCACTAATACATATGAATATAGATGGATGTCTTATGATTCCATTTCCCTAATCAGCATGCTACTTAATAAAAGCAAAATTCTTTATATCCAGCAGTTGGAAAAATCAAACCCCTTATGAAAAGGAAAGAACAAGAGACACAAAAAAGAAAGAGAGAAAAATAAGGGTATATTTGTGATTTATGAAGTACCAAAATGTTTTCAAGGAGTGTTGAATTTCCTTTCCAGTTTTATCAGTTTAAAATATGAACTACCTATCTTAACAACTCACAAGCAAATAGAAGCCCTATTAACTTATGATATTATAACATTCCTAGATAATTCAGAATGTTACCAAACTTGCTTGGTGAAAACTTGGCAGGACTTGAGATCCATTTTTTATTTCCTCNAAATGTGATGCTCATCTGCAAGAAGGGACTGAAGGAGGATCCAGGGAACAACAGGCCTGCCAGCCTCAGTGCCCAGAAAGGCCATGGAGAAAATTATCTTAAATGCCATCACGTGTCATGTACAAGCAGGGGATCAGGCTCAGCCAGCATGGGTTTATGAAAGGCAGGTCCTGTTTGACTCACCTAATCTCCTGTGACAATATGTCCTGTTTGGTGTGAGGTGAAGGCAGTGGATACTGTGTTCCTGGACTTTAGTCAAGTTTTTGACACCCTTTCCCACAGCACTCTCCTGGAGAAACTGGCTGCTCATGGTTTGGACAGATGCGTTGTTCACTGGATAAAAACTGGCTTGATGGCCAAGCCCAGAGAGTGGTGGTGACTGGAGTTATGTCCGCCTGGTGGTCTGTCACCAGTGCTGTTCCCCTGGGCTCACTATTGGTGTCAGTCCTATTGGTGTCAGTCCTGTTAAACGTCCTTATTGATGATCTGGATGAGGGGATGGAGTGCACCTTCAGCAAGTTCTCAGACAATACCAAGTTGGTCAGGAGTGATCTGCCTGAGAGTAGGAAGGTTCTACAAAGAGATCTGGACAGGCTGCATCAATGGGCCAAGATCAGTTGTATGAGGTTCAATAAGGTGAATTGCCTCAGATTTCAGCCACCAGTCCTGCCTTTGTGTCACACCAACCCCAGGCAGTGCTACAGGCTGGGGGCAGAGGATCTGGAAAGCTGCCCAGTGGAAAAGGGCCTGGAGGTGCCAGTCAACAGTGGCTGGACATGATCCACTGTGTGCCCAGGCGGCCAAGAAGGCCAATGGCATCCTGGCCTGTATCAGCAACAGAGTGGCCAGCAGGACCAGGGCAGTGATTGTTCCCCTGTACTGGACACTGGTGAGGACAAACCTCGAGTTCTGTGTCCAGTTCTGGGCCCCTCACTGCAAGAAAGACACTGAAGTGCTGGAGCATGTCCAGAGAAGGACAGCAGAATCCATGACCCATCTGGAGCACAAGTCTTGTGAGGAGTGGCTGAGGGAGCTGGAGTTGATTAGTCAGGGGACACAGGGCTGAGAGGAGAGTTTATAACTCTCTACAACTACCTGAAAGGAGGTTGTAGAGAGGTGGGGATCAGTCTCTTCTCCCAAGTAACAAGCATTAGGACAAAAGGAAATGGCCTCAAGTTGCATCAGGGGAAGTTTAGATTGGATATTAGGAATTATTTTAAAGCAATATAATTTAATTTTCATCCATTTTCTTCAACAGAACGATAACCCATTTAACAGGAGTAATTTTGCTACCACAAATTTTGCTACCACAAAGCTGCTAGGAAATATTAATCCTTCTCTGTAGAAGAATGCCTGCCAACTGAAACTGCTCAGGCCATTTAGGGGTCAACTTCATGTCCACTGTAGCCCCATGGCAGAATGCAGTGCCAGGACTGATGGGGAATTTCTGTTGCCTCCCTGTGACTCACTCCCAGAGCACACCTGTCCTTTACTCTTCAGAATAAACTGTGTGCATCTTGGGATCCTGGCTGACCAGGAAAGTTGGTTGGTAATGCTCTGGAATTCTAGGCACATGCCTACCTCTCTCTATGCCTTTTTCCACTCAGCTTGAAGAGACACAATCAGGGCCAAACTACAATCAGTGGAAGGAGCTAAAAAAGAAGCTGAAACAAGGCCCTTAGACATTCAGAAGGTTTCTCATTTTGACTAGACCTCTGCTTTATGACAACTTGACCTTGAAACAACAAACTCACAAATACTGGGCCACAAAAAGCATTCCATGTGTCTGTCTTATCCTCTTTTCATTCTGATCTTTTATCTCTTCTCAACACCTGCATCTGTCTTCCCATGTAGATTTCCAACCTTGTTCATCTCATTTATTTAAGTTTAGGCCAAGGCTATCTGGACCTCTGCACATACCACTGCCCAGCAGAAACATATCCCATTCTAGGTTGTCCTTCTCATTATATCATTGTGAACGTAATAAGTAGTGTTATCTGTTTCACAATAAGCGTAAATAACAATTTTAAGGCAAAGTAATCATTTATATCAAAGCTGCAGAAGGAGTTAAGTTAGGGTTTTATTTTAGTATCTGGCTACAGCCTTGGAATACTAAAATGCTAAAAACTGACAATATGAGAAAATATATTATTCCATCTTGGCAACAAATGTGTCCTACTGTCTCTATACACTTGATACGTGTTCTCTACTGAAAAATCTAAGCTTTATAGAATTTATATACTAGTGACAGTTTTTTCATGCGAAATATCACAAAACTAAAAGTATATTGAGCATTAAACTATTTTCTACGAAGGCACCCACTTGTTAAATGTAGGTTAGGATTCTATTTATACATTGTTCCATGTATAGTCTTCTTTCCAATCTCATAAAGAAAAGCCTAACCCAAAATCTGACCAAATGAACCTTAATTTGTTTTTTCCTCTAAACTTAAGCTGCAAGACCAGTATGAAGACCTGTTTTATAGAAAATCTTTTTTTAAAGGGCAGATGGTAAGGAAACAGCTTGCAGACCTCTGTATGCTATAAAGTATCAAAACCTTAAGCATGGGAAAAACAATACCATCTCACAATAGTACCAAACCTGCTTACCTGCTTCACCTACTTATTATATGTTAACAACTCATCTTTAGGCCAAGATTTATTTTCTGCTGCTTGAGATTCTTCTGAACTTCTGAGGGAAAGAGAAAAAAATTGGTGTAAAAGATGAATGTAAAAAATTTTTAAAATACATTTTTGTCCTCTCTGACAGGCAATTCAGTACAGTATTTATTATATGCAATTATTCTTCCAAAATCTTTGAAACACTGAGAACATTGTATCAATTTTATCTTTAGCCAAATATTTCCTCAATATTTCCTCAGCTAATTATATTTCCAAAAACAAACATAGTAATAGGAAAAGGACCTATAATGATTAACACTAAATAATAATATTTATAAAATTTTTTATCAAAGGTCTAGTCTGTTTCTCCTACAGATTGCACTGGTGAGAAAACCTGCTAAATGTAAGAAGAAACATATATCAGAAATTTATATCAGCAGATGTATGATCCTTTAAAGCAAATAAATCAGTAATGCCTCTAAACATTAAGCAATTCCTCAAACACATCTAAGTTCAAATATATGAATTTTGAAAACAGTTTGAATGAAAAGCATAGAATGATGGGCACTAATACATATGAATATAGATGGATGTCTTATGATTCCATTTCCCTAATCAGCATGCTACTTAATAAAAGCAAAATTCTTTATATCCAGCAGTTGGAAAAATCAAACCCCTTATGAAAAGGAAAGAACAAGAGACACAAAAAAGAAAGAGAGAAAAATAAGGGTATATTTGTGATTTATGAAGTACCAAAATGTTTTCAAGGAGTGTTGAATTTCCTTTCCAGTTTTATCAGTTTAAAATATGAACTACCTATCTTAACAACTCACAAGCAAATAGAAGCCCTATTAACTTATGATATTATAACATTCCTAGATAATTCAGAATGTTACCAAACTTGCTTGGTGAAAACTTGGCAGGACTTGAGATCCATTTTTTATTTCCTCATGTTCTATTGGTGCCTATTGTACAAGCAAGAGAAGAAAACTAGTGTCAAACAAGAATAAAATAAATAAAATTATGTTACTACCTTACAAGAAAAAACAACATCAAAAGAACACATATGTGTAAATTAAAGTTTGAGCCTTCATTACACAAATTAGTTTGAAAGAAACAAGTGCATTCAGAGACAAATGATCTTAGGCTCATCTTTTGCAAACATTTACATACAAGCTTAACTCTTTACTCTAAATGACTCCTCCATGGAACTGCTCAGAGTAGAGAAGTTTACAGGCTGAGCACAATTCTCAGTTAATCATTTTCTCCAGAGGAGAAAATTATAATTCCTCCACTAGCAGGAAAGCAATTATAAAATTTAAAGTTGTTTTTAGTTCACAGACATATTATTCTTGCTCATCAAAGCAGTGGTTCAATAATTCCCCTTTCTGGATACAAAAAAAAAGAGCAGAATTAAAATGCAGCAACAACTCTCAGCACAGACAGTGGTTTTAAGGACAGTGTGCATTCTGAGCTCCTGGTTAGCACACACGTGTGGACTTTACCCGTTGTGCCACACACTGCCTTGAGGAGCCCAGTGCTAAAGATAGCAGCAACAAACAAGTATCACGTCTAAGCTACATTTCCTTTGAGAGCATTGTTCTTTAAAACTGCTATCGAAACATTAAATGTTTCCGGGGAAAGATGCCACAAGCTAATGCAAGAATGGATTAAAGCTATCAGTTGACCTTGTATAAGAAACAGTCTGTCACATCATAATTTACTGACACTATAAATGTCCACTTGCTTCCTAATATAAGAATCTTCTACACAGTAGAATTTTTATTCCACCAGAATTATTGTCCACCCATCAATCTAAAAATACTGGGTTTTAAGGCCTAGGCTTTTTTGCATTATACTTTAATACCATGTAAGAAGCATGGTCTGAACTGTAACATTTTTTCTTGTATATTAGAAAATGAAAAGGAAAAATGTAGTCTGTAGGCTAACAAAAAGTGATAGATGAATGTAATACCACAAAAATGTAAACTACAAAGCAATAAAAAGCTATGGCCTTGCATGTACACGTTGTACATGTTGATGCCTTGCTTTTAACCAAAGCCTTAGTAATTTATCTACCTCTGATAGAAAAGATAGCTTAAGGGAAAAACAATTAATATTCCTTTTTTTTTCATCACCATAAGAACAACGTACTAAAATAGACGAGTGGAGAAACAATTTGGACTAAAAGAAAGAGATTCAGCATTATCTTCTCAAGCTATACCAACCAATCTTCCTGTTCTTTGCAACACATACATGTTTTCAAGCATGCTGATTACCAAGGACTATTAATTATTACAGCCCATCTAAGCCAACCATGATTCTTTCCCTATGCAATTTATCCAATTCATGGAATCAAAGAGAAATTTTCACAAAGCCCTTCACTCAACCTGGCTGGATCAACTTATGTTTCTAAAGTATTGCATAATATGCAAATTTTACATATTAATTTTCCTGCTCTGTCAAAACCAACAGAATTAAATGAGCAAATATTATCTTAATTTCATTTTAGACACCTGTACGTGGTGTGTGATTGCTTTCCTTGTTGGGTGTGGTATTTTCTCTTTTGTTCATTCACCCTGGTTGAATCACAGGCACAATGCTATTGTGTTATTTTAATAAAATTATGTGTACTGTCAATATACATACTATGGGCCATGTGTTTGCATTAACAAAAACAAGGCCAAAGAGGTGTGATATAAACTCTGGGAGATAAAAGAACTGTGGCAACTCTTGATTCCTGTGGGAATCTGTTCTTGAGTGTTCTGCCCACCCTTGAGGAAGATGTTTCCTGCACTGGTATTTTAACCTAAGAAGTAATGGAAACTTCTACTGTGCCTTTAAAAAAAGTCTTTATTAGACGTAGCCTTCCTCCCACAGGTGTAGAAAATTATTTAGGTACCCCACCACCTTGATAATTCATTATAAACCATTTTAATATTTTCAGTCATTTTGGTGTGTTCGTGGTACCCTTTGTAGTTGAAAAGACTCTTTGATGAAGTTTATGAACCCTTACATAAAGAAAATTAAGGATTTCTTATTGTTGTTGTTTGGGTTTCAGTTTTGTTTGTTTTTCAATAACTACCTCTAAATATATCTGATTCAAATATTTTTATATACTATTTCTTTGATTCCTCATTTGGTAGTTAAATGCTATTAAAGCAAATTATTTTCCTCTCTGTTTTGAATAAAAAAGTGCAGAAAAGACCCTGATAAATGGCAAAACAAAGCCATTCTCTATGTGTAAATATACAAATACATTTTAACACGGTGAATTTATACAAGTTGTTTATACACAAACATAGCTAATGATCCTGCACCCCTCTGACAAAGCTTGAAACTCTGGGAGATTATAATCTATCTGATTAAAATAGACTTGTTTTCACATTATAATAGCAGCTTACTGACCTAAGGAGGATTAATCTCCAATTTTGTTAGACTCAATGGCAAAAAGATACTCCCTGCACCATAAAGTCTAGCATTTTTAAGACAACCATAAATTATGTGAGCCTAATGATCATAATGAACCGGAAAATGATTGTTGATAAAATGTAACGAACTGCACTGGTTACTTTGAGAAAACAAACAGATTTCAGAAGTCCACACCTGTAAACCATCTATCCAAGATCTGTCCCTAGGTAGTTTCATGCAACTTTACGAAAATAAAACATCTTCTTTTAAAAAAGTAAAATGAGTTAACTATTCCAGGGAAAAAAAATCTTTGGGTGTCCAGGAGTGGTAGTGCCCACCCCTGAGAAGTAAGGAGCTCGTTCAGCAGTGGCAGAAAGTGACACAGCATTTGCCATGATCAGTCACATGGACCATACTCAACACCATGTGCTTCCTGAATCTATAATGTATTGCAAACTCATAGTAAAAAGCATCATGGTCTTGATTTAGGTGCATTTTAACAGATGCTAAGACTGTGAGAAAAGCATCCCATAAGTTACCTATAAGGAAAAAATAAGAAAACCAGTAGCAAAAGTTAGGGGTTTCACCACTTGAATAGCTCTAAGCGAAATAAATTGAAGTCTTTTGTTCATTTCCATGACTTTTACAATACATCTGAGAGCACTGAAAAAAAAATATTTTCAGTAAGCCTCCTAAAAATACTGTTTTATTATACATCAGTACATCTGTAACCTAATTGTCATGTCAGCTGAAGTATAAAGAATATATAGACTAAATAATAAGTGAGATACCATAATGTTATAAGCAAATACCTGTTTGTATTTGATTATAAAGCTAATACAAGTCTATCTCGTCTTGAATTTTAGCAGTAATTATTCTCCATCAAACCACTTTTGAGAGTATTAATGCATTACAGAGAAAATCTCAAGGCCTCATTATTGAGATTAGCTGAAAAGAGCTAGAGATGTTTTTAAAAAAAATAAAGTATATTTTATATACTGCTAGTACAGTGGACTCTATAGCCCTTCTTTAATAGAAACATTCAAATTTTATGTTATTTTAGAGAACAAAAATGTTGTTCATTTACTTACCACCCTCCCAAGCTCATCTGAGTAACCAGCTAAAGAGGAGCTGCAGGTTCTTCACCAAGGTAATGCATTTCTGAGACAAATATAAACACCTTCCTACGGATACTAAACCAAACATACACTTAGTATCTCAATAGATTTCAGAGATAGCAATAAGCCTCAAGGCAAAAAAATTACTCCAGGCATTGGAAGCTACATTATTCTTATAATAGAAATTCTATGTTTTCACAGAAAACATGATAGGGAACATTACTGATAACGAATTTCCCTCAAAGGACACAAGGCTAAGAAATTATGTCCCACCGAATCGGCATTTTATTCCCAGATAATGCCATTTCAATGCAGGGGGAAAACCAGCACTCAGCCCCCTCAGCAACACCATAAGATGTCAATGCTAACCAGTCATTAATGCAAGATTGAGAATAAAATAAAGAGAACATAATTTTCTTTTTTTTTTTTTTTTTGGTGTAAGAAATGAAAAAACCCATTTAATTCTGAGAGTACATTTTCATTTTAGCAATTCCATCCTTTTCTTTCATCATTTAAAACAATACATTTCTTACTTCATTAGAGAATGCAAACTATGAAGCTTAAAGTAAATAATCAATGCATCATCATCATCATAATAATAATAATAATAAAGAATTGCTAAAGTCTCCAACCTCATTATAAGGTCACTTCAGTTAAAAAGACACCTGCTGCAAAAGCTTTTGAATTCAAATAAAAGGTAATCAGCAAGAAGGGTCTCATTCATCCTCACTAATGTCCATTTGTCCGTACCTAAAAAAACATTAAAAACAAAAAACTGGAACAGAAAGCCATCACCAGGTTCAAATTTTCATTTTACTTTTAACCTGATTGATGAAATGTTAGAAATAAAGAATTAAATATTATATTATCCCAGAGGTCAGATTTTCAAAGCTCAGAGTCCAGCAGCTCACACTACAAACAACAAAAAGTCAGTTCACGTATCAGGACTTGGCAGAGGACAAACTTTGAAAATCTCACCTAGAACATAAGACACATTTATTAAAAAAATAAGAAAACCACAAAATTCTGCACAAGTTACCAGTGACTACTAATTATTTCTGGTAAATTAAACAACAAACAGTTTTCCAGGTCCAATACTTCTTTAACTCTCTTCACATCTGCCTGAAGAACTTTTGTCACCAACTGACAAATTGCAACCAAATAGTCCCAAATTATTATGTCCCTAAAATACAAGTCAAGCAATGAAGAGGGATCATCCTAATGCTGCCTCACTGAGAAAAGTCTTCTCTGATTTCAATGCCAATTGATATACACCATATAATACACATAAAGTGGAGACACTGCGAATGCCTCAACCACACGAGAAAGCTCTCAGGAAAAAATCAAATTGGAGGAAATAAATCTACTGGAAACGCAGTTTCATACCACTGCTCCTCATGGACTTTCACATTTAAATTAACTTAGTTCAGGTGGGCTTTTTTCTCTTCTAGTTCTTGTATTCAATCAAAGAAGAGTCAATCTCACATTAAGGGAATGTAAGGTACTGTATGTTTTAGCTGTCTTGGAACTGAAACCAAACTATCAGCTGTGCTTAGGGAGAACAAGAAGCCATCTGATACAAAGTCAACAGTTCACTTAACAAATAAACTGGCAAACCTCTGGTGAAAATCTAGGAAAGTTTTCTCTAGCATCTACCTGTAATTATTACTGATAATTTCTGATTATTACTGATATCACCTGCTGTCATTAATTGAAGGAACTCTCTTACAGCAGCTTACATGATCTACATAACTATGACAATAAAAAAATTGTCTTATGAAGACTTCACAATCGAAACAGTAACTAAAAGAAGTAATACTGACAAGGATATTCCAAATGCATTTAATGCACTTTTTCATCTGTCATACTGGAATATGTCAACTTACAAAAGGGAAAGGAGAATAAAGAAAAATATGTTTTAAACTATAAGCAGTATAATAAAAACAACACCCCAAAAGAGCTAATGTTTTAAAGTATTTTGATTTTGGCTCATTTTCATTTTTAAGGGACATCAAAAAAACTAGCAGAAGAAAGAGAAGAATATTCTATAATACATTAATGTCTTTATCCATTTGTTTTGTCTGGCTTCTGTGTTGTAACACATTGTAGGAGCTGGAAAAAAAAATATACAACTCTTATAAAAGTAATATTTACCCAAGAGAAAAATATTGCTCTTGTTCTGGTTCATCTACTTCGATTTTTATGTTGTATTTCTGGCCAAGAACACTCTCCAGGAGTTCTTTGATCATCTGGTCTGAGGGAGATGGAGAAGTAGACTGCAGGGAAGCAATTATTTCATCAATAGACCTTGCAACCACTTTCACAGGCAGCACTGGGGTGGAAGTAGACTCTTCAGATTTGCTCTGCTGGAAGTTCTTCTCATATATTTTTGAAATGTCTGGTCTAGTCACATCCCTTGCCTCGTCCAACTCTTGAGCAGACCTCACACTTGGCTGCTTACTTCCTTTTCCCAAAATCCTTCTCAATTCAACATCTAAACCTGGTTGCTTTGCTTTTGAAATCACTCTGCATCTCTTCTTACAGCTGTCCCTGCTTATTTTTGCTTTTCTTGAAATGCTTGTACTTGTATCAGAATCTGTAGAGATAAATTCAGTGCTATCTTTAATCACTGTACCTGTTTATTGAGTTTTATCTCTTTTTAAAATTCTGAAGATTCATCTGTAGCATACAAACTCTATCCTTAACTTTACTCACAGCTTTTGTCTTTTCTAATGAGATAGGGGAGTTACCTGGAGTAACTTGACTTCTGAGGTGGTGTTGGGTGTTTGACTGTCACTTTTTTTTTTAGTGGTACCTGCAAATGATGCTATTACTGGCAGTGTTACAACTGTACTTTCATGACTAAAGTTGCATTTTTTTCTGTTGACTTTTCCAGAGCAATTTCCATGATTTTTTGTCAGCGCTGTCTTCTTCTATAGATTTATTTCTTCTTCTCATCACCCTGAAATCGGGAGTTTGTTTTTACATGTCTCTTGCTTCAGAAGCTATCCTTACTTTCTGTGAACTTCAGAACATCCAACGAATTAATTAAGAATATTTTTATTTATATTCATGACAGGCTCATGTGGACTCTTCGACCTCTGGAGAGGATAATGTTCTTAACTGATGCAATTGATCAGGTGTTAAATCTTCCAATAAGGGCTAAATGCTCATGTTTCTAAGAGCAGTAACTATTGCTTGTTTGATTTTCAGACTATCTCACTGAGATTCCTTGCATATAGTCTCACGTTCTTTAATCACATTCAATGCTTCCACATAATTCAGTCCTGAGTACTGATGTTTTTAGCAATTTTCTCTTACTGTATGCAGTCCGTAAACTCAAACAGAAATGAGGATTCATATTTTATGCACAAACAGAGATGCCAGCTTGCTCCTCCATTCTGCTAAGGGTCCCATTGGTATTAACAAGACAGTTCCAAACAAGTGTTATGAAGCACCAGCAATTGCTATCAGCATTTTAGATCAGGAAACAACTGAACCATTTCTGATTTGGGGAGTACAAGTCGGAAGGAAGCCTCAAACAGAAAAAAAAGAAAATGAGAAAGAATAAAGCTCAACACTTTCTCGAAGTAACCACAAAGAGCTTTCCACCTACAAAAAACCAACCAACCAACCAACCAACCAAACAAACAAACAAAGCAGTGACCACGGGCCTCTCCAAGTCCCAGTTCTGCATGTCCCGCAGGGTGTCCTCGCTGATGGCCTCGCGGCCCGAGGAGGAGCCACCGCCGCTCCCTCTGGAGCCGGCGCAGGGTAAGGACGCGCTCCGCACCCGAGCAACGCGCTCCCGATGCGGGGAGAGCAGGCAGCTCCCGCTGCCACCCCTACCGAGCGCTCTCTCCTGGCAGGAGCGGCCCGGGAACACGCCGCACTGAGAGACCGGGGAGTGAAGTATTTTATGAGTGGGGCACTGGTGAGACATTTCTCCCCTAAGTGAGCTGAAACGCGTCAGCGTCACCTGAGGGTGTTATTAGAAACGTGTTTCTTTCCGCTTACCCACGGGATCCTGAAGGGCGCAGCAGGATGAGCAAGGGCGTTTGTACCTTTTTAGCCTCATTTCTCTCCCGTGCACAGCAACCCGTGCTCTGCTGTCAGCCAAGGGCCCTTTTAAAGCTTTGCCCTGAGAACCAAACATATGAACGGCACCTCTGGGAACTTGTGCACCGCACAGTGCAGTTGCTTCCTGGGTGCAACTGTAGACACCTTTTTCTGACAAAACTAACTTTTGTTACTGTCAAAGTCTCAGCTTGGAGATAAAAGCCCCACTCAGCTGTGTGCGGTTCATTCATTGTCACCAATAAAGTTTCTGTCATTGGGATTTTATTTTCAGTACTAGCAATTGCGTGCAACAGGAGAGATTCCATCTCAGAGTCCATAAACCAAACAGCTTTGCAGTATTAAATGAGCAAAGTCTGAAACCAGTTCTCTGACAGGAATCTTGACCCATGTCTTGCAATTTTACTAGCCAATCCTTCAGAGAACAGAGATGTCAAACATATTTGACAGCTGTCTGGTGAAAGTTAAATTTTAACAGTAGCTCTTTTCACGCATGAAGTATGAACTAGAAGTGGACCAAAAAAAAACCAACAAGAATAGAAAATAATAGTATCAGTGTCCAACAAATACAGGGAAGATACATGCCAAAAATCATTAAACTTCAGGAAAAAAAAAATTAAAATTAACTTATAAATTAAAAGAAAATGTGGAAAGTCAGCCTGAATCTATCAAGATGGTCATAACTATGGCACAAACCTACAAGGTCACGTTGGTCAGGCTCCCAAGAAGGCTGATGGTCTAGAACACATGCAAAGCAAAGCAGATTATAGCAGTAAGCGGGGGGAAAGTAGTTTCCCGCATATAATCTGAATGCAAAGTTCTGGAATTTCCATGAATCTCTGGATTGTAGCAGTTCACAGAATTATGCTTGTAATCCACTTAAGTATGTTATGGTGAATAAAAATAAAGCCTTTTTCTTTTTTTCTTTTTTTCTTTATTTCAGTTTGGAGCTGTAGGGAGTAACTGCATATAGTGGACTCAAATGTGGCTTTCAACTGGTTGAAAAGCTCCACTGGTCTAACAGGCAAATGTCTCCTATTACCTTCTCCTTTCTTTGTAGCTTTCAGCTACATTTTTGTAGGTTTTTTTGTCCTGCCTAATCGTATTCCTGGAATTCAAGGGGTAGCTAGTGTCTTTCTTGCAAATAATACAACTTACACTAGGCTAGACGGCCAACTTTTAGCTTGATAATGCAACTGAAAACTTGTTGAAGATGAAAAAGTCATTAGCCAGTCATTACATCCCAATTAATAGCAGGTTTTCTCTTCTGATAGCAAGATAACTGATTAAAGCCCTGTAATACACCCTAGAAAGCCTATCTATTTGGTGCCTAATTTGCTTCTGTCTCTCTCTAGCAAGAATCCCAGAGTAGCTGGAGAAGCAGTAGGTAGAATATCAAATAGCTGTTCCGTGTTGAAGGATTCCTGTTAGCAGTCCAGGCCATTAAAGCAGTTCAGAACAGGAATGAAGTGTTCGATTGCCACATTGAAGATGAATCCTATTAGCAGTTTAATGCAGATGTAAGCCTAGAGAACAGATTCATTTCAAACTAGTTAAACAGTAAGTAAAGCTTCAATGATTTCGTTTACCTAGAACAGTTCCTCTCTGCAGGAGTCACAGTGGGATGTGGAAGAAAAAGCCCTGCATGTGAAGAGGTATTTGCATCAGGAAGTTCCAGTAAGAAGCTGCTGAATGACAAGAAGGATTTGCATTTTAAAAAAAAAAAAGTCTTAGGAGGAAGGAAAAAACCTTAGACACGAATTTCCTCTTTAGGTTAATAGTGGTGATAAAATGGCAAATGAGTATGCTGTGTTATCTTACTGTATCTGTCAGCTGTCGGTTCTGCTTGCAGAAGAGCAGGGGCTGGCTCCTGGGGAATGCAGTAAGATTGTGAGAAAGGTTCAAGCCTTGGTTCATAAACATGTCCTGTGTTGTTAGTCCCTAGGTCTTGTAAGCAAAGCAAGTAAACAGTCAAGGGGATCTGATGTCAGGTTAAGCACCAAATACTATTTCCTTCCCCTGCTAAGCCATACATGATGCTTAGCAGCCATTCCTGGAGAAATTGTTGCCAATATATCCTCTAGATCCTTTAGCTTGAGCTCCAGAGGTGACAGCTGCAGAGATTCTCATCTCTGATACATAGGAAAACAGGGAAGGATTTTTCCCCTTTCCCCAGGTATTATTATTATCATCATTCCTTAATGATCACGGTGATGCTTGAAGCCTGAGGGTGGGGGGTTTTATTAACATTAAGTATTTAGTTAAACAGGTTAAGCCTTATCTCTGAAGACCGCAAAGTCCAAAATTTAATCAGTAGATGAATCTTTATAGTTAGCAAATGGATCTAGATTTGGAAAACCTTCTGCAAGTTCATTCCCTGGGTACACATTATTTTTTTTCATAATTAGACCTCACCACATCACTAAGCTTTCTAATGTCACATAAATTGTGTTATCGAAGTTATTAGTCTATTAATGTTATAAGGAAGGGTTTTTTCTTCTTAGGAAGAAAAGCAATCATTAAAAAACTGTTCAGTTGGTTGGAGAAATTAAAAAATGCAATTCCTTATCCCTGAAATTGTCTGAGTCGATGTCATGTAAGAAGTCCCACTCCCAGTGAATATTGCTTCCATGATCCAAGTACGTGATGGAGTGAGATGCTCCACAGACACGGCGAGGCAACTGGAGTTAGTTGTGCTTCCAACAGCCACCTTCATCTAGGCCACCAGAAATCAGGACAGCATGGTGCATATGAAATACCTACAGCTTGTATGGGCTCTCCAGGAAATACCAGAGAGAGTCCTTGGAAAGATGAGTAGCTATTGTTTAAAGGAAAAAGAAAAGTAAGAGCATAAGTACTTTGCTAGCTCTGTGGCTCACACCTCGTTTGTCACTAAATGCTAAGCCTCATCCTGGTATCCTTTCCCAGCTGGCCATGAAACTCTTCGCATATGTCATAGTCCAGAGGCCCCCCAGCCCTGCTGGGGATGCTGCATTCTCCCTTCTGCTGTGCTGTAGCCAAAGCCCTGATCTAGTCCGCCTCAGAATGGCAGTACGTGCTCAAAACTATTCCCCAGTGCAATAGTTCTAGAAAGGATAAGAGCATATTTACAAATAGATTTTCACCATGATGACCAAGTAGCATTATTGCATTTTACAGACCAGAACAAAGAGAGACTGAATGACTGTCTAAAGTCCCCTAGTAGAACCAGTGGTAAATTCATAACTGAATCTGTGCTTCTGATGGATAGTAAATAGAAAATCAAAGGTGTGTATCCTCAGGGTATACTGTTTGCTCTTCCAGGTCATCAACATCTTTAACATTTCTGCCAGGTGTATATATAAAATGGCCATAAATAATCAGAGTAAATGGATTAATTATAAGCTAAAATACTGAACTATGAATTATGGGCATTGGGAATGTAGCACAAAAAGTTCTCTGACAGTTACACTGTGGGGACAGTAACCTGTGGCAGAAGAGCAGAGTAAACGGCAGAGGGGTTATCTCTTAAATCAGACAGTGTCAATACTGAAAAGATTTTTTTGTTAGTTGCATCCAGCTGAGCTGAAGGAAATACTTTTTTTTTCCCAGTGATCAATCTATATTGAATCCCTTGTGCAGTAAGCAGCCATGGAAAGGTTTTGTGGAATTAGTATTATAAATTACACATTCAATCCCTTTGTGAGTGTCGAAAGCATTGTCATTCTTCTAATCACTATATCCTATCTTTGATCCATAACAAATATGCACACCCAGCTCTACTAATCTCCATTATGATTGTAAGATATCTGTATTTGCCAGTGCCATGCCAGCAGAAATAGTTAACATTTTTCTTCCTCCTAAGATTTTGGGCTTTGTCTTCTTTTTTCTCCTCTCCCCATTTAAGCACATTAGTATTTCCTAATATAATATAATATAATGTGATATGATATGATATGATATGATATAATTCAAAATATATATAAATAAAAAGTCTAAAACAAGATTAAGCCCTTTTATTTTAAAACATATTTATAATGAGAAGATCAATACAATGATAAAATCACTTGGTCATTTTGAGTGATAATTATTCACAGATTTATTTTTAGTATGACGACTGTAATATTTCCAAGTATGTGCCATTTTATTATATAGCCCAAGAGAAATTACATGAGTTACTTCTGGAAGTCCATCACACATGGCTGTTATTACAGGCACAAGGTCGGAGACATTCCTGGCTTTGAATAAGGCTGTAAGCAATGAACAGAGAAATTACAGCTAAACACCCCATAGAGTCTTTTCTGGGATTGGGCCTTTTCTTGCTTTAGTTTTAAAATTTGATTATATTTGATCATATCAAAGATATATCATATCTCTACTCTCTGTTGTCTTTCAGTTAATACAGCAGGTTTCCAGTTGGCCATTCCAGTCCAGCTCTTTCGTTCTCTTAGGATAACAGCTTGATAGTGACTGCATAGGTATAGATATACATGTGTTGGTAGATCTCAGGTTTCACAACTGAAGACTCAGTTTTGGTGGACACAGCAATCCCACTTAATCGCAAGAAAAATCTTCTCATCTGTTCAGTTTTTTCAACAAAAAGAAATGCCCCGCAAAGGGCAGGGAGAGTTGTCTGCAGAGGCTGAAGTTCCAGCTACCTCTAACGATAATGTTAAAAAAGATTTAAAGGACTTCTGGGAATGGATGGATTGTGGAGCAAATATTCATAGATCCTGAAAAGGGGGAAATGGTTTGTTCAATGGGTAATGGCAAAGCCATCTGAAGAGCTATGAAATTGTTTGGATAGAAGAGAGGAGTTTTCTCTTTAGGAGGAACCGAAGGAAAGTTCAGATGTTAGATTCCCTCTCAATCATCCCACCTTAACACATAAAAAGAAGTAAACCTGAAACTACATGCGCAGCAGAAATACTTAGGCAGCTGCCTTGTTGGCTAGAAAGGGATGGAGGAGGAATGAATTAAATCTCATTCTTACCTTGTCTCACCTGTAGCTGCACAGAGAACTGAACCCAGGTGATGGCAGAAGAGAAGCCATGTGGTAATCTTAATGACCTTCATGATGTCCATCCCTTTAAACTACTCAGCAGTTTTCAAATTCACCCTTGAAGTGCTTGAAGCAGCAGCAGAAGCTTAGACCAGCTGCTGGAATGATGAACCGCTCTTCAAAATACTGAACAGCTTCTTCCCCTGAGAAGTCCTAATATGTTGATAAATCCAGACCTTGCTCTACTTTCCCATAGGCACTAGTTGACTATACTTTTTTACGGATCTAATGATTTTAGGGTGTTACCAGTTGATATTCATATTCTCATATTTCAGTGTAAAACTACAGAGTGTTACATAGGGTCTCTGGTCATCCTTTTCCAGGGCAAGGATCATTTTTGCTATACACAGGTTAATTATGTCCCCTAATGGAGTAAACGGCCAGTGTTTCTGTATATCCGAGAAAATGCTGCCACACACCCCACAGTTGCTCACTGTCCATGTTAAACAGCTCAAGAAAATGTACAGTTAATGCAACTTGAATTAATTTATGCGCTAGGAACTGCAAGCTAGATAACACCATGGAACTGCTCCCTGGGGAGGAGTTTAAATAAGCCAGCCTTTATTTTGTACATTTGATTCTTCAGAGCTGAAGTCAGCCAAGAAAGCCATCTAGAATGGATACTGGTCTCTCCCAATGCTTTTCTATAAAATTGCTATAGAGACAGAGACAGGGAAATGAACAGTTTTTGCAGGTAAAGTAGAAGATAGCAAACAACTTGAAAATACGATGATATGCGCTGAAAGAAAGGTATCATTCCTTCACTCTCCATCACTCAAAATTAAAGGTATCAAACCAAGTCTACTTTCTGCATAGGAAAGTCAGTTTGCAAAGGAACTGGAACAGTATATTAAGATGAATATTACAAAGAGTTGATCAGCTCTGAATCTATTCTCCAATACAGAGATAATGGTTTTTATCCGTAAAGCAGATGTTCTCAAAGAGAACTCCCTGCAGGTTTTGGAGAAACAAGACTGTTAGAGAGTGGAAATACCTTTGATTCAAGCAGCAGATATTGTTGGGGCAGGGGTGGCAGATTTTGGTCCATTAAGTTATTGGGGCAACTTTAACAAAATAATTCTAGAATTCATGCATAGGTGCCTCTCCTATCAAGTGTTGTTTCTTATACTAGTTTATTTAGATTAACTGCACTCACTGCCTTAGTTTGCTTTCTTTGCTTCCTGCAAAAATCTGTATATATCCTGAAACACCATTTTTGAAATTTGGGTGAGATTCTACAAAGTGGGTGCCATCTAAGTACTTGCGTTTATCTCTGTGCATAATCATACTCCCATCTCTTCTGATACTGTTTCTTCCATGCCATAGTACTGTGGCTACTTCAAAACAAAACACCCTTTAAAACAAAATAAACCAACAAAAAATTTAAAAAATGTATCAAGTAATTGAGCAAGAACAGACACACTGATTGAAATACACAACAGAAGCATTTACATTTACGTATCAGTATGTCATAACATAAATAAAACTATAACTGAAATAAATACCTACATGGCTGCTCTTGAATCAAATGATAATTATCAAGTGCATTTATTCTTGCATAAAGTAAAACACACTTGGTCAATCACATGCTGAAATGTGGGCATCCTGCCAGCTACAGTTCTGAAAACACCACACATACATCTAACCATATAAGCAAAAATAAACTGGTTGTTTACAATGGGTAATGATTTACCTAGTTAAGAACTCTTTCATTATGCTATAGAAAAAAAAACCCAAAACAACACAAAACAAAAGCTTCCTTACTTTCATCACTGTAAGCATCAGATATCAACAGTCATAATTTTTCATTTTGTTATTTGTTCCTCTTTCTCCTTTAATTGGTCTGATACATGAGTATTTTCAGACGGGTGGGATATTATTTGTTATGTTGCTCAAGTCTTATGATATCAACTCTGCAGGACGCCTAGAAAATGAAATGCAATGAATTGCACTGAAATTAAAATAAAATAAAATAAAATAAAATAAAATAAAATAAAATAAAATAAAATAAAATAAAAT
>VZTH01011156.1:77281-90507 GCA_013397815.1 Aleadryas rufinucha
CACCAAAGAAAGGGGTAACAGAAAATGCATTTAGAGAACAAGTTAAAACATATTTGTCGAGGCAGAGATATGCTATATCTCGTCATTTGAATCCTATGTCTGTATAAGAAACTTTAAAGTCCTGTTTGTGAGGGTGACATTTCCGCAGATCACTAGAGAACAAATCACTGTGGAAGCAACTGTGGTCGTGCTGAAATAAACACATCATGCTGAAATTCAGATGTGTATTATAGTTTGTGTGGTGTGATATGCAAGCCTTTTTCAAAATCCCAAGAAGCTTTATTTCCCCTTCAAATTCCCACTGTTGGAAAAGTTGTTTGGGGTTGGAGGGGGAGGGGTTGTTGTTTGCTGGTTGGTGATGTAGCTTTTTTTGGTTTTGTCTATCTGGTTTTTGTTTTCTACTATGAGGTGATAAAAGTTCTAGTAGCTAGGTGGGAACGAATTCACAAGGGACAGGATAGAGAAACCCAAGAAAAGTCTGTGGTGTTGACATAGGCTCGAAGAGCCGGACAGGGCAGAAATGTTTGATCCTTCTGCAAAGACTGAGAGATTCCCTCCATAATAATAAAAAGCTTTGTCCTATGTCAGTTTGTTTTATCGGTGTTTTTTACCTTTTACCAGCCTGTGTAGATTCCTCCTCCCCTGTTCGTTGTGAGAAATCAGGTCAATAAGCAAGAAGTTGGAAATGAGATACCCACTACCTATTATTGCTGCTCCTGGGCGTCTGGCATCAGAGAAAGCTTCCAAATGAGCCTTCTGGGCTGAAAGCTTTCACAGTAAAGACATAAAATGGTTCAGTGACTCACCTGATGTTTGCCAAGTGGAGGTTAATGTCAGTGGATCCTCATTCAGGATCCTCTGTCCGTATTTATTGGGAACCTGTAGTATTATGTCTCAGCACGATGACTCACATGGTTTCTAAACATAAGGCACCCGAAAAAGCAATATCATTATCACCATCTACATAGGACGGCACCCCGTTTGAAGGGTTAGTTTAGTCCGGAGGAAGAGAGGGGTGGAGTGGGGGGAGGGTTGGGAGCGCTTTGGGGAGCTCGCAGCCCGGAGCGCCTAATCCGATCCCCTGCCCTGAGGGCGATGGGAACGTGGGGCGCCGCGGCAGGGCCTGGAGGTACCTGCGCGGTAACCAACTGTGAAGTGAGGAGAGGGAGAGAAGGGGAACCTGTGGACTTCAGGACTCAGGACTTTGAAGCACGTCCCGGCCATCAAGTTAAAGGAGCATCCACCAGACTTCAGTAAATATTGCCTCTAATCTCAGGGGTTTAAGGCTGGATGGCCTTTTGCGTTCTCTTCAAATAGAAGGGGCTGCCCTCCCTTCATCTGCCTCATTTCATTTCCCCCGATCCCTCCTAGCATTTGTCCTGCCACCTGAAAGGGTGGTCGTGCCCGTCCCCCGTCCCGTCCCATCCCGTCCCGCCCCTCGCCCCCCTCTCTCCCCCTCTCCCACCTCTGTCTCTCCTTCTTTCCCCACAAGCTTAAACCAATTACGCAGCTTTGCAAATAAAGTGCCGCCCCGGGGGGAGTTGCAGGCGAGGGGGACTGCCTTGTTTGCAGGTGCATCTCCGGCTTTGTAGGTGCGAACGCCTTTGTGCGGCGGACAAATGGGGCGAGGAGGCGGAGGAGGTGGGTACTTCTGCGACGTAAGATCCACATCAGCTCAACTCCACTCACATCCCAGCCGCACTTCCTCACTTTCTCAACTGTCTCGCCCCACACCGCTCCCTGCCTCCTTTTTGGCTGGTTATAGAGCAGAATTCAACACCTCCCGCCCCTCCTGAGAGCTGGCTTCCTGCTAGGTCGGGCTTTCGGGCTCTTTTCCTACTGCCCGTCGCTCACTTGCAAGAAGGCTGGATGGTTACACCGGGCAGGTTGGCTCCATAATGTTAGGGACTGTGAAAATGGAAGGGCATGAAACCAGCGACTGGAACAGCTACTACGCCGACACTCAGGAGGTGAGTAAATCCCAGGGTCTGGCTTCGCTGCTGCCCCTGTGCAGGGGAGGGGAGGACCTGGGGGTGGCTAGGGGTCTGGGGGGGGCAGCAATCGGAGGAATCGGTTTGCAGTCCAGATCCTGCCAACGCAAACGTACCTCCCCCTCCCTCCGGCGCCGAAACTGGCTAGGCTTCCCCAAGGAAAACACAGCTTCCAGGAGCCCTGGAGGCGTTTGGGGAAGACACGGGGCGGCTGCGAGCCCGCCAGGAGGGCCGGGGGGCCGGGGGCAGCCCTTGATCTCATCTAAGAGGCGTAATCTTCTCTCACGGCGGGCACAAAAGCACCCCGTAAACTCTTGGCTCGGGGCAGAGGACTCGCCGCGCCGCCGGCACCCGACTCCTTCCCGGCAGATGGCAGGGGCCGAGGGAGATGGACGTCAGCGCGTCCTGGTCGGAGGCAACGCCTTCCCCGAGCTTCTCGGCGGGATCTCCGGCCTCTCTACTCGCCGCCATCGGGCCCTCACCTGTTAAAGCCGGGGGAAAGGAAAGGAGGGGGAAAACCAGCCGTTTGTCCGTACTTTGCGGACGGGCTGCCTGCGGCGTGCGCTGCTGCCGCGGACCGGCTGGCGGCGCTGCCGAGAGCCGGGCCCGGAGGGGGCCCGCACCCGGACCCGCCGCTCCCCACCCGGACCCGGTCCAGACTGCGGCACCCCGGAGGCGCTTCCGCCCCCCGCGCCTGTTTGACAGTTCCGTGCGTAAGGAGGAGAACCGGCCCAAGGGCCCACAACTGCGGCGGAGGAGAGGGCCACCGGCAGCGCCCCGAGCCTTCCCCGCGGCACGCCTCGGCCCTGTGGGGCCTGGGATCCGCTCTGTGCCGCTGAGGCTCTGCAACGGGGGTCCCGGGAGAAGCCAGCGCCCGGCAGCACGGCCAGCAGCACGGCGGATTCCCGCCCGGGAAGGAGCCGTTTTGAGGAAGTGCGGCAGCGAGGCAGCACCTGGGTGTGCGCACCCGGGCATTGCATCAGCATACCCGGACACACGGATCCATAGTCCCCACGCCTCGTCCCGCACCCGGAGCTGGCATACGCGCCCATAGGGCCACGCGGACACAGGCAGATACGTGTCACCCGGCTGGCATCTCCTTTAATAAAGGAAAGTCGGCTAAGGGCAAATAAGGGTCATCCTAATTATGTGCCGTTTCCAGACTCATTTTTTCCTCGTTATACTCATTGACCACAAACATAAAGTTAAGCGAACTTCGCTTTTGCTATTTTTTAAAACTTCAGTCTTTTCTCCTCTCTTGCCATTTAATTTGAATAGGTGGGAAACCCAACCTCGTTCTACCATCTCAAATAATTAATGTGATCCTCTAAATTAAAAGTGCGTTTATAAGTTAGTGAAATTTGTGGGGATCAGAAATGAATTTTATATATTTAACCGTTGCTTAAACCTCCTTTATTTAGCCATATTAGCCGTAGTTAGAGTAAACTGGGAACGTCTTTCTCTCTCCTCTTAAATAAGATGCCATACCAGAAAGCACAATTTTAGGCTCTCTGGCTCTGCCTTTTTTAAGACTTGTGTTATGTGGTAGGGTGCTACAATTTTTTCCACGTCGTGCAATTGTAGAAAATCTCATAGAGAAAAAGTTCAGGCTTTTCAGACTTTGGGAAGGTTTGGGTGTTTGATTGGTTGGTTGATTTTTTTTTTTTTTAACTTTAATTTAAAACTGTTTTGATAGAAAATGTAGACAAGGGGGAAAGCTTTCCGCAGGTAAAACAGGCCGACATGACCTGTTTGGTTTGGGTGAGTGTTTTTAAAATTATTTTGCAACAAGATATTATTGCATCTTGTATGTTTCATAGAAAAGAAATTTAATTTAGTGCGGGAAGGGAGAGATGCGTGAGATTTTTCTCAGAAAATGCAAGCAGTCTTTCTCCTCGGCGCAAACACTGTACGTCCACCAATTTCAATACTCTGATGAGTCTAAGTATTTAACTAGCGAGACAGGACACAAAACCAACAAAATACGGGAATGCGCAGGGATAACACCTCCTCCCGGGGCGGTCTGAGCCCTCAGCCCGGCTCCGCGAGGGTGTGGAGCGGCTCCGGGAAGACGGTCGGTCCGTGCGCCCCGCTGATCCCGGTGCAGCCCGCGCAAGCTGCGACACGCCGGTTAACCGGGAGCGCATCCGGAGAGAGCACGTCCTCTCCGTGTCTATTTATAAATGTATATAAATATGAAATAGACCATTTCATGGCCGCAGCTGCCTTTCCTTGCGGCTTTGGGGAAGCTTTTTCCCGGCTGACGGGGAAGCGGCCGGCGTCCCACAGCAGGACGTTTGCACGGCTGGCTGGGCCAGGAGGGCGGATCCGGCCCCTACGAGGTCCTGCCACACCTCTCTCCCCTCTAACTCCGTCTCTTTGTCTCGCTGCCCTAGGCCTATTCCTCGGTGCCCGTGAGCAACATGAATTCGGGGCTGGGCTCCATGAACACCATGAACACCTACATGACCATGAACACCATGACGACAAGCGGCAACATGACCTCCAGCTCCTTCAACATGTCCTACGCCAACACGGGGCTGGGGGCTGGGCTGAGTCCCGGTGCCGTGGCCGGCATGCCAGCAGGTTCGGCGGGGCCCGTGAACGGCATGCCGGCCGGCGTGGCCGCCATGGGCACGGCGCTGAGCCCCGGCGGCATCAACGCCATGTCTGCCCAGCCGGCCCCCATGAACGGGCTGAGCCCCTACGGCGGCATGAACCCCTGCATGAGCCCCATGGCCTACACCCAGTCCAACCTCGGCAGGACACGGGACGCTAAGTCCTTCAAGCGGACCTACCCCCACGCCAAGCCGCCCTACTCCTACATCTCCCTCATCACCATGGCCATCCAGCAGGCACCCAGCAAGATGCTGACGCTGAGTGAGATCTACCAGTGGATCATGGACCTTTTCCCCTACTACCGACAGAACCAGCAGCGCTGGCAAAACAGCATCCGCCACTCGCTCTCTTTCAATGACTGTTTCGTCAAGGTGGCCCGCTCCCCCGACAAGCCCGGCAAGGGCTCCTATTGGACCCTGCACCCCGACTCCGGCAACATGTTTGAAAACGGCTGTTACCTCCGCCGGCAAAAGCGCTTCAAGTGCGAGAAGCCGGCGAACAGTAAAGCCACTCAGGAGGGCAGGAAAGATCAGGCTGGGGCCTCTAGTTCAAGCTCCAACTCCCCCCTGCACAGAGGCCACAACAAACCTGCGCAGCTGGACACCGCCACCTCTCTCTCCAGCTCCAACCCGTCCACCAGTCCCCAGTCTATGGACCACAGTGGATCAAGCACGGAGCTAAAGACGTCGGCCTCGGCCGCCTCCTCCACCATCAGCTCTGTACCCACCTTGGCCTCCGTCCCACACCCTCCTCACTCCTTAGCCCATGAACCTCAGCTCCACCTCAAGGGCGATCCCCACTACTCCTTCAACCACCCGTTTTCCATCAACAACCTCATGTCCTCCTCGGAGCAGCAGCACAAGCTGGACTTCAAAGCCTACGAGCAGGCGCTGCAATATTCCTCCTACGGGGCCAGCATCCCCGGCGGGCTGCCCCTGGGCAGCGCCTCCATGGCTGGCCGGAGCAGCATCGAGCCCTCGGCCCTAGAGCCCTCCTACTACCAAGGTGTGTATTCCAGACCCGTGCTAAATACTTCCTAGCTGTGCAACCCCCGCTGCCGGGGCCGAGACCCCTCCTCCCCTTCCTGGCTTCTCTCCCCGCTTTCCCTGAGACAAACCAAGGTGTTTCCGCACGCTGCGTGCAAAGGACTGTTACTTTTTAATTGTCTCTCAACGCGTTGTGTGTTGTTATGATCCACCACGACCTCCTGCAAAGCCGGCCGCGTCCCGCTTGTACATACTCCCTCCGGTCCCTGACGCCCAGCCCCTCTCCCCGGAGACCTCCCCAGCCTATGCAGGGTGTTATTAAAAAGAAGAAAAAAATGTTGAGCTTGTAAACTACTTGTTTGTGCTTTCCGCCCCCTCGTCTCCCTCCCTTATTTGTTCTATAATCTCATGTAAGTTTACAGGTATGTGGCAATACTTTAACAAAACGGAGATGAAGAAGAGAGTAGACATTTAAGACTTTTTTTTTTAATTAAAAAGGCTTTGAAGGACAATACTGCTGTGAAGTAGCAAAACACTAAGAGAATCTTTAAGCAACAAGAGGACTATTTACTTTCTCGGATCATCCTTTTGATACTTGCAAAATAAACCTTCGGCTACTACAACCCGCATAAACCCAGATGCTGCGGGCCGGATCCTGCACTCCCGAGGGGACCAACTGGAGCTTTGGAGTGCAGGATGCGACCCTTATCTTTTTCCAAGTGTTACCTGTTTTGGGATGTAATATAAAGTTACAAGAGGTCACAGCCAGTTGGATTTTTTTTCCTTCCCATCTGTTACTGAAGATTCTAGTTCATCAGGAACTCTCATCAACATATGGATGACATACTTATTTAATTTAAGTGTCTTCATTGTGTACCAGCTAGAACTGTGTATCTATAACCAGGTTATTTTCCCCCTCCCCTAGGAAACATTGACTATTACACTGATGCAACGAAAAGAGGACAGCTCTGTTTCTACCCCCTTTTCAAACTTGTCTAATAATTTTTTTTGTGGCCGTTTAATTATCGCCATCGTTAGCTTATTTCATCCAGTGTTATTGCACTTTCCACAGTTTTACACGGTGTTAGCATAGCCAGACGGGTTTTATTATTATTCCTGTTCGCTGTTTCAATGTTCTTAATTTATTGCATGGTTTATATTGTTTTCTTTCTTTACAGCTGGAAATTGCTTTAAATGACCGTAAAAAAATAATTACAGGTGAATTTAAGAAATTTTGTTAATTTTATAAATGTGATTGTAATTGAAAAAATATTTTGATTTAAAACGATAACTGAGAATTTAATGCGTGAAGTATGTTTTTGATCATTTGCAGTTAAGGACTTTAAATAAATCAAATGTTATCAATTAAATACTTCTGCTATTTTCTTACAAAATTTCTGGAGCGGGTTACGGAGGACGGAGCCATGTGCAAGAAAATCAAAACGTGGTGCTTAAGTGTGGATGTGAAGAGGAAAGATTTGCACGGCCAGGCTTGTGCAGAGGGAGGGCTGGGAACGCGCCCGCAGGGTGTGCTTGTGGGGCGCTGCGATGCCACCGGCCTGTGAGGCTGTGTGTGTGGTGGTGTCCTTTTTTTCTTCCCCCCCCCCCCCCCCCACCCCTAATTCACGGTGCTGGGATATGTTGAGGGATGGCAGGTAAAAGCCACCTGAGGCGATGTAACCTCCTCGGTGTTTTGCGGCCAGGGCTGCCGGGGCGGTGGCAGCCAGACTCGGCGTTTCCCCGCCGGACGGGACTACGCCCACGGGGAGCATCCCCAGGGCGGTTCCACACCGCTCCGGGCCGCTGGAAAGGCCCAAATCCCGCTTTGTAGTTCTGGCTCGGAACCATCCATCGGAACGACACCAGCAGCCGCGCTGGAGAGCTCTGGTCCCCAGCGATAGACGTTGTCGGGGGAGGGGAGTTTAAGTGGGAACTGATTTCTCTGTGCCGAGCCCTGTTCGTGCACGGCAGCCAGATATAAGAAAGGTGTAATTCTCGTAATTATCACATAATTGCCCCCTGACGGGTTAGGGACAGCGACGACAAACTAAATTAAGGTTCGATTTAGAAAAGAAAAGCCAAGCCAGCGGTCCAGAAATGTCACCACATTCCTCCAGCACTACTACCCAGCGAAAAACGGGAGGGAAAAAGTCTTTGGGAGAGCCCCTCTGCTTTGCGAGTGTGGCCGGATCAGCGGTGATCCCGATCGGAGACGCGCGCAGGACTCTCCCGGCGACACGGAGCTGTCTCCCGCGTCGCGCTGTGCGGGTGCCCTTGGTCGGGCGGGCATTTCCTGCAGGTCCCCCCCGGCTGCCTCATGCGGGTCCTGCAGCGCGGGGGAGGAGGTTCTGTCCCTGTCGCCGTGTGGGCCGGTTACCCCAGGGCCCGACTGTGCGGCACCTTCGCCTCTAAATGCCCCGAAATGGCAAACATCAGCAGACCCCACGCAGCCCGGGGCAACTCGGGGCTGCTCGGCACCGAGTCTGGGCGGGCGGATCCTATTTAAAGCTCCGCTTCTTCTGCCAAAATGAGCTTCGTGAGAATCGAGAGAGGATGAAGCCAATTTTCAGCAGGACTTCACTTGTCTCCCACAGACTAGTCTATAGCGAATATTCCATTGCAGAATGGAGACATTGATTCAATGCCTGGGGTTATACACGGAAAATATCAATCGACCGACAGCGATAAGGCAGCAAGTTTCATATATCAGCTGAGGAGCACAGACTGTGTGTAATGGAAATATTTGGGGCGTGGGTAATAAAAGGGTTTAAGCGGACCGACGTGGCTCCAAACCTCTCAGAGATAAGGAGCGGAGCCTGTCACGGATGCTGCGTGTGCCCTTTCGCCACTCGCCATCAAGATTATATTCCTCCCCTTTCTTCTCGTAGTCAAATGGTGTCTGCGGTGGGCAATGAGCCGCTGACAAGACAGGGATGCAGCTCATGTTAAAAACGCGGGTCCCCGGCGCAAAGCACGCAGCATTCTGTGATCAGTTTAAGACTTGGAAATCAACAGCAGGGCGAAGAGTCCCGTTTTCCGTTCCGCTCCTAGCTGCCCTGCTGCTGCTCCATTAATCCTGTGCTCAGGGAACTCCCAGCCAGAGTACGAAAATAAACTAAAAATGGGCTCCACAAGAAGAGGGTGCATCCCCCCACCCCGCAATGTGTAGAGAGGAGTTCGCGAACATCTCCTTCCAGCCGGATCGGTCGCTCTGTGCTAGAAGGGAAGGAGCTGGCGGATGCGGGGCTTTTGCCCCTGTCAGAGATAGTGTCTCAGCCCGGCGTCCAGGGCAGAGGCAAAGCGGGAGCCCGCCAGGCTTCAGGTACCAGGCTCCAACCCACACCTCAGTTTATAGGGGGAACTTCGTCTTTTCCTGCTCGGCAATTACCTCCGACCGGCCACGTGCGAGGGAGCGAAAACGGCTCATTTAGCGTCATTAAATACAAGCGGGGAGTAAATCGGGGCGGCGGGGAACCTCTGTAAAGATTTACGCAGAGTTTGGGCGGTGAGGAGGCCCCCGGCCCGGGACGAGGGGGAGACGCTGGGTGCGCCCGCGGGGCAGGCGCTCTCGAGGTGACGCGGCGGGGACCCCGCAGCCGGGGGCGAGGGGACGCAGAAGGGTCCCCTGGCACAGCGGAGCCCTCCTCTTCCGCGGGGTCCGGCAGTCCTGCGCCCGCCGGCAAGAGGGGCACGATGGGGCCCCCTCCCGTG
Organism: Aleadryas rufinucha; assembly: GCA_013397815.1. Classification (NCBI taxonomy): domain Eukaryota; kingdom Metazoa; phylum Chordata; class Aves; order Passeriformes; genus Aleadryas; species Aleadryas rufinucha. The sequence goes on from VZTH01011156.1 coordinate 86,589, forward strand.
GCACCTCCTCGGAGCACCTGCGAGCAGCACCTGCCCTTCGCAGAAGGGAAGAGTCAGTGGAATAAAAGCAACTTCAGCCGCCCAAGTCAAGTGGGAGAAATAAAATCGCAAATAACTGCTGGGTTGTTTTCTGAGTGCGAATGGACAGCACTGACATCTACATTGGCAAACAATCGGAGGACATACATTATTTGGAAGGAATTAATTTGAAATGTTTGGGACTACTGAACGACGAGAAAGAAAAAATTTGCCGGACAGTTTTTCATTTGAATCCTATTAGTGTCAATATAATATAAGTAAATCGTAAAAGAACGGCGCGAGAGAACACTTCAGCTACTGGCATAGCTTCAAAAATTGTTTTGAAATGTGTTGAGTAGGTATTGAAATCGGTCCGTCAGCATAAACACTAAATAAATTAATTCCCTTGCTGTAACGCCAACTAGTCTTTAGAAGAGCAATTGTCTCGGTTTTAATTTTACAGTAATATTATAGATAAAACACTGGATTGCCATAAGAATGCACTTTGTATGGTTTCTTTTCTGTTTTGATAAAACGGAATCTAGGCACGTATGTGTGAGCATATGTGATTAATCACTCTGAAAAGAACATTTTTAAACCAGAGAATAAATAAATAGATTTCGTGTGCATTTTCGTGATAAATTTAATTCTTGAAGAAGCAAATTATCCTCATATAAACATGGGATATAAAGTTCTTTCGGGAGGAATATAGATGCATATATTGTATATATTAACACACATATAATTAATATGTATTTGTTTCCAGGGGAGACAAGTGGAAATATACATAACACACAATGACCAAGCAAAAATCACACCACAATAGTGCACAGAGTGTGACCGGAGTATAGAATGTACACATAAGTCCCTGCAAAACTCCCATGCTTCAATATTGTTTAGGAAATATAGGATAATGGTTAATAGGTAAAATCAAAATGCAATTAGTTTGATTATTTACATGTCAAGGGTCGTGCAGCAAAATGGTTCTTTTTTTTCTTCTTCTTCTTCATGCGAAGTCAGCCTTCTGAGCTCTTAGCAAAGGCAGTAATAATGTTTTTAAAATAGTTTGCATACTTTCTGCAATTTGTGTTTTCGAATGGTCTATTTCAACGGGAGAAAATAACTGGGGGAAGAGAAGAGTGGAAAACGGAGGCGATAAGAAGAAAACCTGCCTTTGTTCTCTCTGGTTATTTTCTAATAATTATTCTGACCATTGTGACAAAGTAGCAGTTAAGGATAAATTAGTGTAAATAACGTCGCATTTCACTTGCAAACGGTGCAACTTTCTGGCCCAAGCCTTGCCATGGTGTTTGTTTCTCCTCTTCACCTCAAACAGAAACTCATTGAGATTTCAGATCTTTGAACTTTGGACAGATCAAACTGCCAGCGCTCACCTTTGTCTCCAGTCATTAGGATTTAAAGCATATGTAGCCTCATGGCAGAATCCATTTGTCTTTACACGGGGAAAAAGATGCGATGTCCTCTCTTTCCCCCCACCCTAAAACTCCTACATTTAGTTGAATTAATAGAAAGGATAATTTTCAGGAATGGCTCCTCTGCTGCCGTAGCATTGCTCGAACGGGCTTTGCTCAGGCGAGTTACTTTAGGGGAAGTTCGTCGTTGTTTTCATGTTATTGTTGTACAATTGGTAATCTAATTTTTCCCTTGAAATATTCCTACATCTGCTCCTTATTCCAAGGATGAACTACCATCAGACAGGGTATTATTATTATTATTATTATTATTATTATTATTATTATTATTATTATTATTATTATTATTGTTGTTGTGTTGTTGTTGTTGTTGTTGTTGTTATTACAGCCAGCAGGCGGAACAAGCACTGAACCGGAGCGCTGCTGTGTTGCCCCCTGCCCTGCGCTCGCCCAAGCTGTCCCCCCGCAGCGGGGGAAACTCTGAAGCGGCGCAGAGGCGACACAGGAGAGGGCGGGACGGGGCCCCGGTGTGCGCGGGGTGCGGATGCCACTGACCTCCCTGTCCGTCCGGGTCTCCCGCCCGGTGTCGGTAGCCCAAGCCTTCCCCAGCGGACGGCGTTGCCCTCCTTTGGTTCAGCCCAGCTCAGGGTTTGGGATCCCCGTCCTTCGCCTTCACTGAGTCGCCCGAGGGAATAGAGGGGGGCGGGGGTCCCCAGGTGGACATGTTTGGGGTGACCGCATTTCTGCTTCCGAAATCGGGCCCGTTCACACACCACTTGGCAGTGAAAGAGTGTCGAGCCCGCAGTCGTCCGCTAGAAAAGCCACCTCCATCATCTGGAGCGGGGGCATCCCCTTCACGGACGGGTCGCCCCTTGGCCACGAGCGGTCAGGCAGAGGTGCCCTGTGCCCCCGGGGCTGTCACCCGCTTCGGTGAAGGGGGGGCTCCCGGAGCTGCCCCGCGCCGCTGAGAGTGGGACCCGCTTGGTTCCACTCCCCGCCGGGCTATCAGAGCACGGAGGTGCAGACGTGCTCCCGGGGACTTTAGTCTCGCTCCGAGCCTGCCCGGGCACCGAGTTGCAGGGCTGCCTGCCCCGGCAGTGGGATCTGGCCCTCTCCAGCAACCTTGTCTACGGCAAATACCGCCTTTGTGCCCGATACTTCTAAGTACTCCCTAATCATCTACATTTGCCATCTACTGCGCAATAGCTGAAATATATTTCCCCCTTTATTCCTTCTATTTCCCGAGCCTGCCCGGCGGATTGCTAACACTTATTTCCTCCGCTCATGACCGACAGAAAATGTAAACATGTTGGTAACTAGGAGGTGGGCCTCATTCTGCAAACCGAGATCTCTCCATAGTGACTCTCAGTAATGACCTCTTTAGCATAATAAAGCCCCGGGGGCGGGGAATCTTTGAACTGCGGGGCAGGAGATTGGAATAAGAGCATGTCTGAACTTATTCAAATGTATGCAACAAGTTTTCTAGTTCTAAGGTTATCTGATGTGAACAACAGACGTTTTACCTCTTCTTATTTTTCCTTGCCTGGTTGCTTTATCTAAGGAAGTACTTTACAAACTTCAGGTATGTCATTAACTTACATGAAATGGAAAGGGAATAACAACAAGTGACAAAACCAAGTCCCGACCCCACATTTAGTTGGAAAAAACCCAAACCCAAACCTGCCCCCCCCACACCCCCCGCAAACTAATAATAAAGACTCTTGTTTAGAAAGGGGGCATGCCCTCCAAGCACACGGCAGCAGACGTAGCACCACGCCCCAGCCACCAGGAGCCCTGACAGAACGAAACGGCGAGCAGAGGTGACCCAGCACGTCTCTCCGAGGTCCCCCTTTTTTGGTCTGTGCACACCGCTTGCCCGTCTCGGCCCCGTGGACACACGAGCAAACCAAGAGCCAGGGAGCATCTCTTCGGGTCTCCCTTAAAAACAGCCCCATCGGGGCATCGGTGTCCAGAGGACGAGGGGAAAAAAGAGCCGCTGGACGGTGCAGAGCAGAGCTCTCCCCACCCCACCCCCCGGGCAATTGTTCCCTTGAGCCCCTATTAATGCGGGACATATGTTATCCACAGGCAGTAGGCAGCGGGAAGACTTCGCCATCTAACTTGTTGCTCAACTTACGAGGCGGTTCTCATCTTCTCATCAAAAGCCGCCGGTCTTTCTTCAGCCGTATGGACAAAAATGTGAACAACAATGCCCGCCTCCCTTCACTTCAAAAGCTGCCAGCGCAGAGGCTACCCAGAGAATTTTCTCTCTGCCTTTCATTCCCGGTTTGAAAAAAGGCACTACAGGGCCAAGGCGCTCCTAATACTCTTTGATGGGGATTGAATTCATTATCTCCAATAACACAATTGTGCTTGGCCAACGAAAAGAGCAAAGTAATACTCATCTAGAATTAGAGAGCAGGGCTCAGAAGAAAGGGAGCGGGAGGGTGGTGGGGGGGGGTGCATTT
>VZTH01011156.1:96525-183433 GCA_013397815.1 Aleadryas rufinucha
CGCCCGCCGCCCAGGGGTCACTCCCCCCTCTCCTCCCCCCCCCGCCCCGCCGGCACACACGGCCCCGGGGGTGTGCGGCTTCCGACGACGGTGGGGGATTATCGGCCCCGGGACTGGGGGGCTGCGGCCGGGACTGCAGGCAGGGCGAGCGGGCGGGCCGAGGAGCGTCCCCCGGCACGGCAGGGCTGCTCCCCTCCAGCCCTCCCGCTGCAGGATGCTGGGGGATCGGCATAGGTGCCAGCCTGTGACTGTCTTGAGAGCCACACACGCACAGCTCCTAAAAGCACGGGTTGAGTGCCCCCCCGCCCCGCCAGATCCGGCTGCTGAGCCAGCTCCGGCCCAGAGCTGCAGGCAGCACTCGCTCAGGGAATCCCCGCACTGCGGGCAGAGGCTGGAGCGCGTCCGCACGCCGGGGGATTTACTCCTCCTCTTCCTCCTCCTCCTCTTCCCGCTGCCAGCCGAGCCCCGGAGCGAGCTGGAGGCACCCGGCGGCGGCCCCAGGGGCGCGGAGCCGCCTCCGCCGCGCTCCCCCCGCCGCGTTCCCCCCGCGGGGCCGCAGCAGCCGTCACTCCCTCGTGGGGCCACTTGCGCTCCCAGCCACCGCTGAGGCGCCGGGGATGCAGTTCCCTGGCGGGTGGGTATCTACTAAAACTGCCTACCTGCCTGGAAGGTTATTTATTTATTTTTTAACTGTTCTTCTGGTCTGTGGTTTTCTTAAACTAAATGGAAGACCGGCCAGTCCCCTAGTCTCTCTTATCTAAGTCGGGCTAAAATATATGCCAATGGCCCCTGTAATAACCATGAAATCAAGCCACCTCCGTGCCAACGGGTTTGCCGTGTGTGTGAAAATGCCAGCCCCGTCGAGGGTGGATATGAAATCTGATCTTGCTTCAGTCTCAACAGAAAGAAATGATTCATGCTTGACCGTGTCTCCTTGATATTTCTTATTTCGATTTTTCCTGCTTCCTCTGTCCTGTCTCCTGGTTCACACTCTTTCCAAGGGGTCCTTCAAACACTCGAGGATTGCAGTAGCAATGCTATATGCAGTATTTCCTTGAAGGGTTTTATTACTAGGCTATCTAGGACAAAAACAAAGGCATTTTCCAAAACACCTCTTTAAAAGAAAAGCAAATGGCAGTTGTTAAAATAAGAGAGGTTACATGGCAAGCCACTGGTGCAATTAATAGTATCCTTTCTTCCCTTCTGAGCTGCACAATATTTGGTCTTTATTTCAAGAAGTCATTGTGAATGCCTGATTCCTGCCTTCAGTTTTAAGGAGTTTGCTCCCTAGATGATGGACACTATTTTGCTAGCAGGGGTGGCACTGCACGTTGTCCTCTGCCAGACGTCTGCCACATTTGCAGGCAGGTGAAGGGGAGGCAGCACTTAGGGCAGAGGGCTGTGAGTGCGGGGAATTCAGGCTCACACAACACCCCGGAGAACCAGAGAGGCGGCCTGTGACTGTAGAGCATGTGAGAAGCAGGGATGCGAATAATGAGTAATGAGGGCTTGGAAGAAAGATTGAGGACGTGGAAGGAAGGGAGATAAAACAGGCAGTAAGCGGGGGAAAGTGGACCATGTGGTCACAAGTCAGGAGAACCGAGGGATGCCAGGAAAGGGAGATGACTGCAGGGAGCAGATGGCTGATAGGAGTTAGGTGACAACATGAAGGTGGACCACACCTGGAGCAGCTGTCTGCCTTTTCTAGGAAGTAAAAAAGTAATAGGAAAGCAATCTACTGGCTGTTGGCCCCGGTGCAGACAACCAGAGACATACAGTGGAAGTCCGCCTCTGAACAGCAAACAAGGAAGCTTGCTTTTTTATGTGTGTGTTTAAGGCTGAATTTGACCTCGAGCTGACGTCGTGCAAATCAAGAGCTGTCTGCTTTCCTCTAAAAGGCTAAAGAAGTCCAAGGAATCAGCTTAAATCGAAGAGCTACTTATGTTTAAATACCCCCTGGTTTGGGGTGTATGGAGAGGCTGACTCAGGGGCTTCAGAAGCTGCTGTCATCTTTGCCAGGGGTCAGAAACAGCCACTGCTGTTTATTTGCTATACACACTAGGCCCTTTATAAACCTGTGGAAGGACGGTCCCTGCTTCTGCACTGTACAGTTTAGGGATTTGCAAAATGGAATCACCAGTGTTTCTTGGTATTATAATGTCACAGTGTCTCCAGGTTGGTTTCAAAGCATGTAAGAGCATGTGGAGAGCACTACTGCAAGAGTTACAAAGCTATAGGCAATAGAGACTCAGGTTAGATAAGGGGCTGGCTGGGTGGAGCTGGTGAACAATGCACGAAAGTGCTTTTCTTTCACTGATCTTGGTTCAAATTAAGGTTAAATTCCAAGGGGAGTGTATTTTTTTTCCTTCTCTCAACCTCTCTCTCTCTCTCCAGGAAGAGGTTTTAAAGGCCATCATTTTCAGTTAAAAAAAAAAAAATCACAAAGAAAGATACATGTTAATACAAATGTAGCATTCCACAGAGGGGAGCCAAGAGCTGTGGGTGTCGCACCCACAGCTTTTATTCAGTCAAAGCGAGTTCAGCAGTTTCAGCACCTGGCAGGAGCAGGATTGATCCTGCTGTCAAGAAATGGCTATAGCAAAAGCAAGACCGCATACATGCCACAGAGTCCATACAGAAAAAATGCTGATATACAAGGGTGGGAAAAGGCATTATGGAAATAATACACAGAATTCAAGTAATTTTTACTAAAATGACACACTTCTTAATTTGTGTGGCTCAGAAATCGTTACCTTTACCCTGGTAAAAAAGGAATATTATCATCTAATCTATGCAAGTATGTAACAGAAGGAACTAGAATATGAGTTTTTCTATTAAATCTACAAAGCCTGGTACTGTAACTAAAGGAATACGCAACAAGGCTTCCAGGTAGCTACACTCAGACCTGCTTTTGTTGGAGTGGGTGGAAAAAAATAAAAGGGAAAAAAATGTTGGATCAACTTCTTCACAAAGCAAACTTCATAGAATTCATTTTGCAATCTGTCCATCATTACTTTTCTGCTTTAGAGGTGGTGTTCCAGGGCACTGTAAGAAAGTGCAACAGATTCTGTGTCCATCCAAAATTTGAAAGCAGAAATGTGGTCTCTCCTGTGATTAGAGCTCCCCAAAGTGCAGGGGCAAAGGTGGCACACATTTAATGCTGGCTTTTCTTTGGTATGACAAGAGCTCTTGAAAATCAATGGAGAAATCTGTGGTCTTGATCCTGTGAGATAGTACAAGTTTGCTATGAGAGTTCCTGGCTCTCAAAGGAGTCCACAGAACCTCCTCCCACAGACCGCTCTCTGACTAGAGGGATGCAGTGAGCTCTGCCATGCTCAGGGGCATTTGTCATCCCTGTGGCTGCTTTTGTCTTTAAAGGTATGTGAGACATCAAAATATGTTATATGCCAGCACAAACTACCATTTGCCCCCAGTAGTAAGACCTATGTGTCCCATACACAGTACACAACACAAAACCACAAAAGACAGCCTTTGTTTTCTGAACTTTGTCTCTTTTCCCCCATGAAAATAAAATATTTTGGCCTACCAGTGCAATGAGTGTTCTTAATATTGACCCTCAGTAGCTCCTCATTACCATTAGAAGGCTGCAACATGGACTTAAGAATGATTGCTTCATGTGTCTTATGGCTGTACAGTCCAAGGTAGCTGTGCTAGGTGTATTTCAAGCAGAATGTTAACATTCTTAGGAATACTTTGATCAAAAACTAATGTTACTCCATGTCAGTCCACCTAAACAACACTTAAGTGCTGCAGAGCACAAAACATTCCTTAGTTGAACAGTAGTAGCTTAGAGTCCATCAGTGCCATAGCTGATGATCAAATGTAGCCATTACTGACGGCCCTGAAAGCTCAGTTACCAGCTGGATACTTCTCTAGCCATGAGGGCAGAGACTGCTGTCAGGCAGGACAAAACTCAAGTGAATTCAGGGTTCAGCCTCACAGACGCAAAGTGCCTGCCAGGGAAGGCGGATACTCAGTGCTCTGCAGTTTTGTTCCTGTGATATCTTTCCTTACATCTTTGAGTCCTGTTTTTGACCTCCTCCTTCTTAACCAGCATCAGTGAAGTGTTTCTCACCCCCTTTTCATGAACAGTGCAGTATAACTTTTCCTGCTCAGCAACTGTCATCGCTTCCTGCCAGCCCTGCCTGCCTCTTGGCATTGCTCCCTCCCTGTCATTCTCATGCCAAGAACAGCCTCACCCCCACTCTGGGAGCACAGCAATATTCCAGCCCATCAGATCTGCCCCCCAAATCACTTCTTTCCATTGACATTCCACTAACCTCTACCCAGCCACTATTCTTACCATCTTTGACTTAGCTCAAATTACAGTATAATTAAAATCACCATGGAACACAAGTAAACCAACAAGATTAAGTACACAATCACTTTGGGGCTTTTTTTTGCAGCAGCAGCCTTACAAGACATCTACCTGGCTTCAGCAATTTTGACTTTCAGATAGTTATGACCAGAATATATTTCTTTCCATATTGGGCAAGATTCATGGTCTAGCAATAAAAATCCAGGACACAGACATCTGGATTTTCAGAGTTCACTGAAATAAGCTTCCTAACCCTATTTTACCACTTTTTTTTTTTCCCAGATTACTCTTTTATTACTGTTTTCTGCCTCAGATAGTTTTCTGTCTAGTCTCTTCCACATCCAGAAATTCTTAGAGAGGAATGGACCACAAACACACATACTCCGAAGGGCTTTCTAGGGCTGACATCAAGTACAAGGTGTTGGGGTGATGCTGTGCCTTAGAGAACTAGCATGCTCCTTGAAATCAGGAATGTACACAACATCAGCATGGAGACATCAGCTCTATATAGACCATATCTGAGTGCAGGAAAAGGGTGTTGTGTACAAGTCAAGCATCTGCATGCCCAAGAATTAGAAATGCCTCACTGTCTGAGCAAGACCTGATAAGTGATAGCAGAAACTCATCCTGTTCAGTTTATCTAAAAGAAGATTAATGGTAATCTGTTCATGGTCCCCAGATACCAAAATGGGGAAGGATTTGGGGTAGTAAATTGCTCTTTGAGTTCTCAGGAAAAGGAAGCGTAATGAGACCTACTGGTCTGAAGCTGAAAGAAGACAAAGACAAACAAGAAAACAAGTTCAACAGATCATCCGTGGAGTCCTTCATCATGGATCTGTAATTCCCCACACATCTGTAGTTCCACCTGAAGGCCTGGGACTCTAGATGTTACAAACCAAGGAGTGCTGGAATTGATGTAGTTGTGGTTGATATTCAGCTTTCCTGGGGCAAGTGCACCAGGAAAGCAAGAGAAAGTCAAGAATGAGGAGCCTGCCATCTCCTTTTTTATGTGTTGATTCTACAGGGTTTCTCACATTTATGATGCACAATAGCTTTTCAAAGCTTTTTCTTTGGGTTGAAATATGCTATATGCACATATTATAATCACCATAAATTGACATGGCAGCTAGCTAGATACCTGTGATATCAATCATTTAGGTAAAAGAGTAACTGAATAGGAACTAAAGACATAACTTACAGGTTTTGCAAGCAGGGGGTGGGGTGGAAGGAGGGAACAGGACATGCCTATGACAGGTGGTGGTATATCTCCTACACATCCTGGGTCAAGAGGGTAATATGTGGTTCAGCCTGCCAGACCTCAGCTTGCTTTACTACTAGTGGAAAGCAATAGTCATAGCACCTAGTTAGACACCTGCAGCAGGTGGGTTTGGAAGAGCTCTAAGAGGATAAAAAGTCAATAGCACTGAAAAAAAAAGACTTTTAATGAGATAGTAGGTAGCAGGTCACTCAATAGCAATAGTCGGCTCTACAGGAAATGAGGCTGTATGAGGGTAAAGTTCTGGAGAAAATACCTCATAACATGCAAAGCTGGTCATTTGCAGACCAGATTTCAATGAATGGAAAATTACAAGGATAATGCCACTACTGGAAAACAGGGTGGATTGTTACAACAGGCAGTTGTGGATTTGCTGTATAGGACTATTGAGAAAAGTCTTGCGGGATTTCAAAAAACACTCACTGATGAAAGTGCATTTTCTTTAGGCACAAGCAATTCAGATTTATAAGAGTCTTACTCTAGTGGTTGTTAGAGCTTTGGGGAAATAAAGTTATCACGAGCAGACAGGTAAAATGTAGAGGAAGCATGGCATTTAACTGCTTGAAAAGCAATTGAGCTGAGTTTCTCCATTACGTGATCAAATAAGAGCAAAACTGCAAACCTTCCTGGCTTCATTCCAGTATGTGCTATGGTGGTTGCTACTGTGTTCCAACATTTGGTGCTGTAGCTCTGCAGATACGAGCAGTCCCTCTCACTGTCCACAGATATCCCTGAGCACTGGCAGCACAGCCTCAGTCAAGCCTTTGCTTCACACATTGCAGGGGGAGTTTGCACATCTCTGTCCTTGCTTCTCCTGCACTTCAGGCTCTCAGGAGTGGAGCAAACTGCAGTCCCAAAATACTACAAACAGGTGCAGTTAGTCCCATACACAGTGCCTTTGGGACAGAATGAAGGAATGAGCCCTGTTCTGTGCAAAAGGCCAGGCAGACAGATATCTCTGAAGAGCAAATTCCTGAGGCAAATTTCACTCAGGATGCATCTGTAGTTGTGTTTTCTTTACGTTGAGGTTGTATTTTAGAAGCCCCTCTCCCATCTGGCTGCACTTTCTGTGCTTTGGTTCATGTACCAGGGCAGTCTCAATGCACCCAGCATCCCACAGAAATGACACAAAATGGAGAGATGTGATTGTACTGCCTGCCACCAGGGGACACAACCCAGGGATTTCTGGGGAGATAACCCCAAAGGCACAGCAGTTGGCTGTGGGGGCTACATGACATCTTTTCACTCTAGAGATCTGCTTCTCCTGCACTGCCTGACCTGGTAATCCAGACTTAAGTCTCAGCTCTTCCAGCAGAGGTGCAGCTACCAGCTGAGTACAGCCCTTGTTCATGCACCTGTGATAGGCTCCTCACTCTAGCAAGGATGTACAGAAACACTGAAAGTTGTCCAACAAGCAGATTCTGTGAATGACTTAGGCTGAGATTTGATTGCCTCTGTAAATCAGAAATGACATCGGGCCCAGTCAGGTGTTAGTTGTTGGCAAGCCTGGGTATGGTATTAAAGACTTGCTTCCAGTTCTCTGTGGAAATGAAGGTCAATGGTTCCCTGTCTCCTGAGTCCACACAGCCAGATAGTATCTCAGGACCCTACAAGGATTTGCAAAGCATGATCACCTCTACCTTTCCTCCTTCCCTTTCTATCTTGACCTCTCTTTCCCCACTTGACTGGCACATACAGCAACACCTCTCCTGGCCACAGCTGGTCTGATCGATATTTATCTGGCTGCCTTTTATGGGGACCTGTTGAATTAAGGAAAAACATCAGTATAGGAGATGTCTGGGCCCAAGCAGTCAGATGGTCTAAAGGCCCAAGTGAGGATCTCCATCTTGGCAGTGCATGTATGTGCACCAGGCAAGGAATCCTGCACCTCTAGGGAAGGGGGAACATGGGTCATCTAGTCAGCAGAAGACATGACCGCCTTCATCGTGCTGCTGCTGCACCCCTCAGTTACTGCACTCAACACAGCTGCCCCCATAGGATAATATCCCTTGTGAGAACAGTCTGTCCCTAGGACCATACCAACCTTTCTGAGCTCCATTCCCTAAGACAGATCCCCTAGAAATCCATTCATTTTCACGTGTATCTTCAGATGCCCTGAAACTCCACAGGTTCCTCTTTGTCTGCAAGGGAGCCACTCTCCCTTCTGCACAGCTGAGCATTGCTGCAATTCACAAGAGCAAAACACCAATATAAATTAGGATGGTACAATGCAGTTTTGTTGACTCTCCAGTATAGCCCATGGAAGCTGTACATAGTTCCAGAGATTTTTCCATGGCCAAGAGCCAAATGTTAGTTTCCAAAGCAGTCCAACAGGGATATTATTTTTGTTAAGGACTACAAAACTCCTTTTGTACATATAAAATTAGTTGCTGACATGACTTTATAGCTTGTCTTAAAGCAACTACTGAGCAAATAAATGATAACAAATGACAACTTTGCTATAGACAGAGCCCTCACTTTTATTCATACAACTCATTATCTTGGATAGATGAGAATGAATCCCTCAGAGGTGTAAATGAGCAAGGAATAGATCTTCACATTCCTAGTGGTCATCAGTCTGGTCACTGAAAAGGCTGCAGCCCCTCAAGCTGCTTGCCACTGCCTTCCTACACAGAGCTGCCACACATCTGGCCAGCCATATAGTCGAATGCTCATTTAAGCACCTCTTCTGCCAACTTAGAGACAAAATATTATTAAGTTTTCTTTCAAATGTGTTCTGAGATCTATTGATGAAAATTGTAGAAGGGTTCAGATCCTATTAAATATAACTCAATATTTAGTATTTTGATACAACTTTTTTGTGTCGTGTCTATACCAAGAAAACCTTAGCAATTGGACAACATAAGTAGAGGGGACACTGCCAGTTTTCATACTGATTATCTACTGACCAAAACAGCTAAGTGTTAATTAGAAATGTTTTATCTGAAATTTAGAACCAAGGTAGGTTGTTCTATCAAACACAAATTTAGTGAAAAAAATGAACACAACCAAATTTCAACTAATTTTCTAGCCTTATGCTCACATACCAACTTCAACCTTACTGACACATCTATTTTCAAATATTACAACAGCTGTGTCTTGCTTTGACTTCTGTGAAGTTCTTATATGTAAGCATAGCAAAATATTTCTGTCACTCATTTTAACAACTTTTTCTCCTTTTCTGCATCTGAAGCAGGCAAAGCTTCCACACATGCATATTTGGATTTCACCCAATTCTTTTTGGTGTTCTGCTCAAAATTTAATTATTACCTTGCACTCCACACATTGGTAGATTGTTAGGGGTGAGGGAAAATATTCCGTGTCTAAAGTGGAAGAAACAAAGCTGATAATTTTATATACCCTATTAAAGCACCGAATGGGATGAGCATGTATTGATGGAGATCATACTGCTTGTCATTTTATTTCTAGTCTAGTATACTTTCACAGAGACTGCATCTGAGTACATTCTCGGAATAAGCTAAATATCCAAGAGAAGAAATGAACTAACTTTTTGATTTTACTTAGAGATATGTGAAATCTTGCTTCTAAAGAGAACAACATCTAAATTGATAGCTACATCCACTTAGACTCCAGTAGCTTCATTTCTCATAGACTGATTTTTGAGAAGTTTATCTCTTTGATCACAAAACCTATGAAATGGGGCACCACATCAGTGAGTCAAATAATCATGAACAAACTCCTGTGGCTTCAGATAATACATTAGAGTAATACCAAAATAGCTTTTAATTTTTGCATCTTAATGTTTTGATTTTTCTTATAAGTTTGTTTCTGAAATTAGTTCTGTTAATATTTAGTTAATGAAAAAATGAAAGTTTCCATCCTTTAAATTCTTTGGGAAACCACTATATTTTTCAATAATGTGTGAAATTTAGGGTGCATATTCATGTGGGAGTATCAATCATCACAAATTTATGTCATGTATTCTGAAAGGGTGATCCTAACCTTGCCTTATCACAGCCACTGGGAAGCAGCTGTAACCAATTCTATTGGTTATATTGCTATTTCGCCATATGAAAATGGATCTGCATCTATCAGTTCAGAAGCTGTTCAAACCATGATGAACTTCTGTGAACGTGGCACCGCATGGACCTTTGGCCCAAGGTCACCATGAAGGGAACATAGCCAACTCCCCCTGATGACAGCTTCTCAGAAAGGAGTGTGACCCTTTGCAGCTGGCGACTGCCTGGGCAGCGCGCCACAGCACAAACACAACTGTAACGGTGTGCTCAGGACTTGCAAACGGGGGATTTGCAGGTTTTAAACAAAACACAGTGATTTCAATTCATAAATTTGCAACTTTTTAAGTTTCAGTACAAGTTTCAGGTTAAAACTTGAGAGAAAATAAAGTGGTGGTGTTTTTTTAGTTACTGTGGGTTTTTTGGGTTTTTTCTTGGTTTTTTTTTTGATTAGACTAAACATTGCCCTTGCTCCTCCTTTCTGCCAAGGGAAGGAAAAGAAAACCAATTCCAGGTCAAAGACTGCTTTTTCTTTTCCTCAAGCTGTTCTACTTCATCAGTTCAGTACAGCTTTTCAGTCTATTTTCTTTATTGCCTGGCTCTGCACTCACCAGCAAGGTTAGTACTTACTCATCACAGTACATAGTAGGACTAAGAGTAAAGCACTGCAGGATTTGGTCCCACTATTACCGTGTTCCATTAATTTTACAACCAAGTCTTGGCTACCAACATGAAGCCCTAAATTCTGAAAACACTTCTGGGTTTGTATTTCTGACATTTAGTTGAATAGAGTTACCGGTACAAGTTAGCCTAAAAGTGATTTTTAATGACAATATTTTACAATTAACAATAAAAAACCACACTCCAAACCCAAATTCTTTTGCTGACTATTTTAATAAAAGGATTATAAAATACAAAAGAGAGAGAGACAGGTAACCTGAGATGCAATTTTGGAATGCAAACTTTTAGTTCTAATGTGCAAGCTCAAACTTAACAAATGTTTAAAATATTTGAGTTTGTCAAATGGTGCCAAAATAAACCATGTCTTTTCTAAAGACTACATATTTAGCTAGGCACTGGCAATGTAAATCTTTCAACCATTTCAAGTATTTGTTTAAAAGCCTCCCAGAACACGTGGGCTCCCAACGAAACTGAAGAATGAAATGTTTAGAACACTGAAGCTCAACAGCTGACTTATAATCGATCTAATATGAGAACACTACTTTGTCTTTTTGAACTTGTGAATAGATTTTATTTACCAGTGCATGAGAAGAACAAACAGAGAAAGTCCAGTTCTGCAGACCTGATGTGAAATGGTACAGCGATAAGAGTCAGCCCATGTAATGCTGTGATCGCAGCAAGAGAAACTGCCTGTCAGTGATTTCATGTGCCTCACAGCTCATTCTTGCATGGGAGGAAAATCTTCAGGGGTATAAGTTAAGAAGAAGAAAACCCAACAAAACCAACAGCCTTATTCTAATTGAAGGAAATAAAGGCACAGAGAAATCCTGACATTTAGATAGTAAGTTCATTTGTGTACATGGATTAAAGAGGTTACAGCTCTTGATCACCTGGTAAGAATATATATAAAATCTTGTAAAATGTTCCTGATTTGGAATAAACAAGTAAATAAATGTGCATATGACAACATAGTGACATCACTAAACCATTTCAATATGATAGCTTGTTTATAAAAACAGTTTTAATATTCTTTAACATTAATGATTAACCAATGAATCTTTGCTGTGAATACATTTGAAGAGGAATCAAACAGTCTTCAGCTATAGGACTCCACTAACAAGAATGAGCTGGCTTTGAACTTTTCAAATATCAGCAGTTTTCCCAACACTAGTACAGAAAGCCATGCCACCAGTTTTCAGCTGTGGGCTGCATGAAAAATAGTACTAAAAGACTAAAGGTCCACAGTTCTTTTCTGTTAAAGTTGATTTGTCACAATATTGTTAATTAGTGAGGGCTTAGGGAAGGCTTACTAGGAATATAATTACAGTGCTGAAAAGCATTAATAATGCTCTTATCCCGAGCCAACACGATGCTATTTACATATTTTACCCTGGCATATACCAGAAATGGCTCCCAATGCATAATGTGCTGCAGGATCATCAAGAGAAAGACACAAAATCTCACAGGGGAAGAACATTTCTGAGTATCTCTGTTCTATTCAAGGCAGCAGGGACCCTAATTTGACCAGTAAATACAACTGTCACCATAAGTATCACCTATGGTGAGCCACCTTTCATCATGAACTGTTTTTCCATCAGGAAGGAAATGAATTTACTCCTGGTACATAATCGGATGCAATCTCATCTGCCACATATATTAGGACAGAAGTGGTAATTGCATTTGTCTGCTGCAAGGGAGCAGGCTTCTTTTCACTTTCAGAGCTCTGCACAGGCATCAATCAGTTCTCAATGAATAAACCATATGATAAGCCCATTAACCCATGTTATCATTATCACCTATTTCTATTCACCAGGGCAGAATTCCTGCCCTCATTACACTGAAAGGCTAAAGTTAGACTGGGCTCAACAGGACCAGAAGTTCAGCTGAGGGCACTAAGGGCTGGGCCTTCATTATCAGACCTATGTGACTTTTGCTGCTCACTTCAGTAGGTGAAGAAGAGAAAGTGTTTTGACATTAGCCACACAGATACCTTTGCAAACTGCCCGGAGGAGCCCAGGAACCTCTTCAGGGACTGCATAGCTTTAATGACAGTCACTAAGGAATTTGCCAAAGACCACACACCAGGTTGTTAGCAAGGAAGAGGGAGAACCCAACTGTTTTTGAATCTTTCTACTCTCAACAGAGTAAATTTTCCAAGGTTCTTTCCAAAGAATAAAAACATTTCCAGCTGAATTTTAAAAATCAACACATCTGATTTAATTATGATTCAAATACCTTTATCTACATTTGTCATTTACGACAAAACACCCTAACTTAAATTACCACTGAATTCCAGGCTGCTTGGTGCAAGACAAAAGACAGTCAGGAACTAATTTTTCACCTTAGGTACAACATGTCAAAAGGAAAATTACGAAGCAAAACTATCTCTTAATTTTACCGAATCAAGTGTTACCTGCAATCAGATGTATCTGATAGCAAGCCTGCTAGATAGCTTTTGCATGGCCCATCCTACTTTTCCAAACAAAGCCAATGGACACAAGAGGCTGGAGGTCAAACAGTCTGGCTGTATGAAGCCTGCATTCACAAGATAATTCACTTGGACACAGAAATACTTGGGGAAAGGTGAGGAGCTCTTGACACTCCTAGGGGAAGGAGGAACTTAGCACATTCATGCGTGAAGCACAAGCCCTGATTTAGTAAACTTGCATTTTCAAAGTAGCAAACAACTTCCTCATCAAAGCTGCCAAGCAATAAGAGAGAAGACCTTTACACTGAAAAATAAGTAGTTCAAAGTTAGATTAAAACAATGTGTAAGAATAAATGTTTCATTTTCACAGTGAAGGAAAAGCTGCCTTATTGTCCTACAGGGATCTTTGTCCCATGTTTAACTTCACTAAGAAACCACCTCGAAGAGAGGGTCATTTGGAGATGGCAATATTTCCTATCACCGTATTCAGTATGGAGATACTGATGATACTTTGCTACTGGGAGTATTAAAGAGGAGCTGTGAGAAGAGATGGAATAAGAGCTCATGGTCACCAGGGAATGCTAAAACAACAGGTGACATTCAGCATCCATAAATGCTAAGTTATTCAGAAAACAGTTCTGTCTTCATACAACCTACAGTGAACTCTGAGCTGAACATTACAGCTGAGGAAGGAGATCTAGAGTTGTTGTTTTACTACAGAAATATTAATACCAATAAATAATCTGTCATAAAGCAAGTCCAATGCTAAAAATGGTTACAAATAGCATACAGAATAAAACAGACAACATCACTATGACATCCATTAAAGTCACATTTTATTTTGTCTGTATCTTGAACACTAGGCACAAATCTGGTTGCATGTCAGTAAAAACACTGCAGAGCTGGAAAAAAACCAGATTAGTATGCCAAGGCCAATTAAAAACACGAGACAGCTCCTTTAAATGAGACTAGATGTTCTCTCTGGAAAAGAAAAGTGGGGGAAAATGATGCCAAATACGTAAAATCACATGGGACATGGAAACAATATGAACAGGGAATGGTTCCTCACCATTTCTCTCATACAAAAACTAGGTGATAGCAAATGAATAGAGCTGGTTCATAACAGAAAAGGAAGTATTTCTTCACTCAATGCATCATTAACTGCATAAGACCTTGTGAAAGGAACAAGTAGATACAAACAATTAAAATGGATTAAAAAACAGGTCATGAAAAAATGCTGCTAAATACAAAGACACCACTTCTGGCTTAGAAAGCCTCTACCTAACAAATTGCTGGGACACCAGTTGGGAGAGTGGTCACTAGTGCTGGGCTGACTTTATACCCTTTCCTAGGCATCTTCTATTTGTTATTGCCAAAGGCAGTCTTTGGGCTTTGATCTAGCCCAGCATGGTAGTCCTTACATTTTTGTCTTTATTCCTTCCCCACTACCTCCTTACAGCAGAAATGGTTCAGTAGCACTGACAGCTCAGGAGATCTTGTCATCCGCTTTGTGCACAAAGCTGTGTGAGGACAGTAGGACAAAGAGCTGTTGAGTCACCCAAAGAGCTGAACAGCAGCACACGGGAGACGGTGAAGGGGCTGGAACCTGGGGGGGTGGCAATCCTCTGGTTTGAAAGCATTAAAATTTCTTCCCCCTGAATAGGTGTGGGGGAGAGGCTCCAGACTCACTGGCTATCTTAGGATTGACCGAAGGTCAAAAAGGAGCACTTCAGAAGTTTCTAGAAGTGACTTGGGTAAATGTGGCTTGGAGAGATGCTGCTTATCTCCCTGCAAGAGGCTAGGTTTGGTCAACTGAAACTAGGAGGGGCTTAGGTCTGAAGATGAGGAAGGTTTAACGTTTAAGTGTTTGAAAGAAAAAACAGACATTAAAATACCTCTCTCTATACTCAAAATTAAAATTTCGTTTTGTCCAGATAGACTGCACTATCACAACATCTGTACAAGCAAGCATTAAGAGGGAAGACCGTGTAACAACACTAAACACAAAGCAAGGCAGGCAAGTGGAAGCCTTAGGAGCTACATCCACCTTGCCTGAGTTGGCTGGTCCTGAGGAGAGACTAAAGCCCAGCTGGCTGCTGAGATTCTTTACTGAATTTGGGGTGCTCAGAGCTGCTTTCTTACAGCTGCTTTCTTGAGCAGGTTCATCTAAGTGCTGACCTGTCTGTTCATACAGGGAGATGGCTGGGTTACAAACATAACTCTAAGTTCAACTCTCATGTATCTGTAAGGTCTATAATGTCTGTGTACCCCAAATTTTCCTCCTCAGCCCTCAGTTTCTCCCCTCCCTGAGAGATTCTATGGTTCAGCCTTTGAGTTAAGTCCTAGGGCACTTCATGAGTACAAAAAATCGAGGATTGACAATTTGGCCAAACCCAATCTGGACGGTACTCCTGCACTGGAGAGCAATCAGAGGTCTAGAAGAAGCTGACAAAAATCTTGTAGCAAAGGGATGAGAAGAGGCAAACACTGAAAAGGTGGATTTTTAATGTATAAGGTGCTTTCTGAATATCTGAGAGCTTTTCCCTCATAGAAAAGGACAGAGGAATGACTGAAAACAATACAGGAAACTTTCTCCACTGTCTGAGACACTGTACAATGTCACAAGGCTTTCATGTTGCAATTTATTAAGCTGTACTTCCACTGAAATCTAACTGTAAATTTCTTTTTAATGTACACTGAAAATGCCATGTACTAGCAGAAGCTATTCAACTGTTGTATAAAGATATACATTTATCGTGCCCTTTGATGTAGCCACAGTTACTACCTGCAATTCAATGGGCTGTGAGTAAGGAGGAAAAAATATCCAATATACCAGCCAGAGATATTTATTGAATGCCAACCTGCTTTATCAATTAATATATTTAACATACAAATACTAGACTATTTGCAGTCTCACAAATAACATAAAGGATTTAAATTTTGAAACTGCTTTGCAGCATTTTGAACCTGAAGCCTGCAGTATTTAAAAAAATGACCAAGTTGTGCCTTGCAGCAGACTATAGTCTAGTAACACAGGACAGACCGTTAAAATAAGCATCTACGTAATTTTTCACAATGCACAATGCCACAATGCATTTGCTTAAAAACAAATACATGTTTGCAGTGAAACATTTCAACAAATTACAGAACTCAGCAGCAAAGTAGTTAAACATTTATGATTTGATTTTATCTCAGCTTGGAATGTCGCTGGAGTGTCCCACTTCTAACAACTGTTTGCTAAGTTAAGGCTTCAGTGTTTACACAGTGCTGAATGAAGCAGCCTGGTCACCAGATGTGAAAGCTTCCTTAGACTACAGCTTTCAATCAGATCACGGTCCTAATGGTCCCTGCTCCAACCTTCTTCCTCAGGACGTCCACCAGCCTTTCCAACCTGAGAGGGGGCAGGGGAGAGGGAGAGGAGAGAAAAAAAAAGGAAGCTAATGTTAGGAATGTTCTGGCTGAAAGAGACAGTGTTTGCACTGAACCAAGCTGTCCTGGTGGTGGTCACGCTCAGAAACAAAGCACTACTGTAAAAGACAGACATTAAGGGAAAATGCAGACAACTTGTGAAAAACTTTTTAACCTACAACCCAACCCATCTGCAGTCAGTGATATATACCAACTCACTTTTCCTTTGTAGTGTATGTAGTATCTGAGGTCCCTGTATGGCATTAACACAAAACCCTGTGCAGCAATCCTGTGGTACATACACAGTTTGGTGTAAGCAGGACAATTAATTTTTACACTTTTAAAAATATGAGTTGTCCATGGCTCTTCTTAAATGTAGCACTTAACTGTTGTTTCCCCTTAAAAAGTATCTTGCCCATTATCCAACAGATACTTTTACTGTCCAGTTTATAAATTTATGTCTAAAAGACCATGTGTTTTATGTCAAAACCTTCTTCAAAATACTCAACAAGTCAAGTTTCTGAGGATGTGGATGATGATATTTTGAAGGTGGCCTGCATGATTCTTGTGTCAATACAAAGACAGAAAAATTAACAGTCTAAATAAGCAGGACAGAGAGCTGCCCAAACCTCTTAGTTTTAAGGCACAGGCTATAAACATGTTCAGAATCTCACTGGCTTAATTTGATCTTTCTTTTGTTAAAGTATGTAGGCAAATGCAAAGGACTAAATTTGTTCATCATTTTGCATCTACACAAATTTATCTTCAGCATTCCAGAAATCAGGCAATCAAATTATTTGTTCAACTTGTCTGTATTTTATGGTATCCTTCAATGAAAGCTCTCCCACAAATAAACCATCTGTATAAAAGCAGATGCTGTGTGTAGCAGAACACTTTTAGAGCCACGTCCAGAATATAATACAAACAGCTTCCACAATGGATAAACAGAGTTGCAGACACTGTTACAAAGTTGACCATTTTTTGCTTATCTGAAAAGACAATTTTTAAAAAAATATATTTTACAACATGAGAAATGCAGATAGGAAATAAAAATAACACAGCTTTATCAAAATTGCAAAATGCATTTTATCTCATGAATGCATTAGTAACTTCAGTGCACGTAAACTAGTCAACATGGATTTATTGCCACAAGTCATGACTAATGTGCTTGGTACGTATTGAAACACTTGTTTTCCAGGAACCACCAAGCACGATGAAGCTACACCTTTCATTGTACTCACCAGGTGACTTAATTCCTGAAATGAGATTAAGAATTCACCACCCAAATGTAATCATCGGACACCAGAAAAAGTATGTGGAAAGTTCAGCTAGTTCTAGCTGTTCCACAGGGACTCTGAGGGAATGAATGCACAGGTAAAAAACTGCTGCTTAGGTACTCCTCTCCCTTCAGTTTTCCAATAGTCACTCTTCTTTCTTAACCAGCTAATGAATTTTCCTCTGGTTTTGTAAAATAACACCTAGAGCACTTTGTCTTTATAGAGGCAGCACCCAAACAGCTGTAACTCAGTGCCATCAGTCCATGCAAGTATAAAGTCAGGGATTTCACAAGTTATTTGCTCCTGAAAGTTTTCTCACATGGATACATCAATGTTTTCTGAGTTCTAAGTATTTTAACTCCATTACTGACAGGTCACAGTTTCGTCAGCCTCTCTTATTGGGAAGTTTCCCTGTTACATCAGTTGTCAGTCTATGTGCAATTTCAGAAAGCAATGGCAGATTAGTCCTCTTTCAATAGCATGTTTATTCAGAACCATGGCAGCTTTCTCAGCCATTTTAACTCTTGCTGGAGGTCTCTTTCACACTATCACCCTCTCTAGTGTGCTTCAGAGACATAAAAGCACTGGAGAAATATTTCAAACTGTTTGGACAAACAGAAGGTTCGGGCTGAAAATGGTTTTTCTGGGAGACAGCATAAAACCTGTAAAATCTGAGATCATGGCTTATTTAAATCACTGTTCAGTTAAAAAGAAATATTGTGTGGCTTATATAAGGGGGGGCGGTGTGTGTGAAATGACTTCAGTAATTGAGGCTCCTTTTGGGGAAACACAAGTTGGAGGTCACTGCTCACTCATTGTCCTACGACTCGGTTTAGATATGCACCACTCTGTGACCAAGCAATGGCACTGCACACCACAGCAGAACAAGTTAGCGAAGAGCTGCCCATGTTTGAAGAGAAATACCACAGGGATGAAAGTAGCTGTCTTCTGTTTAACCTTGAAACTGTCAGGCTTCATTGAAAATAATGAGGCTTAACAATCATAGTTTCTGATTTTCAAATGAATGATGACTGAAATCATCAAAATGAGGTATTCCTCACCAAATACAAACCATGCAGAGCTTATCTGCCTTTTGTTTCAGTCATATGTGGATTTGAAAATTTATTTATTCTTTATTAGAAGGAAAAAAAAAGGTAGCAGTGGATTAAGATATTGTACCTTTGAAACAGATTTAAGCAATAATGTAAAAGAGAAATTGTAACAGCTATTTATAAGACAAAATAACAGAGGGCAAAATTTACCCCTACACAGACACAAGACCCAATATACCACTGAAATCCCACTTAAGCCTACAAAATAATGCTATGCGCTGAATCAGTCGTTAATAACTCTTGATACAGGCCTCAGGGGGCTTTTTGGAATGATAATCCTGGACTCTTTGTTCACCAAGGGCCCAACTCTGTCATCCTAACTCACACTAAGCAACATTTTCTTTGTGAGTAATAAAAGGCAGCTAAAAAGGCTGTTCGTGCCAGTGAGGTGCTACCTGTGAGGGGTGAGGGTGGCAGAGCCAGCCCTTGTCCATAAGGCTTTGTGCCCAGCCCAGTGGGATACTGCAGGCAGCTCTCTCTGGAGACTGAGCATTTTCATGTGGAAAACTGCAGTAATAGTTTTGTACCTCAAGATCAAAGGTAACTTAAACAGAAGAATGGAAGGTGCTGGGAACTAGTCTCAGTGTTTGCAGGGTTTTATTCAAAATATGGAAGACAACAACCTGAAGAAATCAACTTCTGTTACTTTGTGTAATTTCACCAAATTATACTTAAATGAAAGCAGCACTGACGCCATTTGATTGTATTCTAAGACAAAGGTTCAACAAACGACATTTGTCTTTTTGCTTCTGAAGAGTCCTCATAATATAAATTTAATTTGAAACATGACACGTTAATTTTTGTGTAAGCATGGACACTCTGAATTTGCATCTCATGAAGCAACTGAACAAGTAATTTAAGAAGAAAGTATTTGGGTTCATATTTTAGATCAGACAGAAAAATGATATGGTGGGTGGGCCACTCTGCTGCAGTGCTGAGGGTCCAAATGTGCAAGGACAGACATACACCTTTTGGAATGCTTTACAAAGCCTCCTCATGGCTCACTCCCCATTCTCACAGATTTCAATTTCTTCCTTAGAACTTTTAGAAAACCACAACAGGTGACCTTCGTTATTTCTTGGTTCTTCAAATACTTATAGAAAATCTGTCCCTTAACAAATAAAGTCTCTCAACAAATGCCACATCAGCATTCTTTACACCATTATTGTATGCATGCATGCAAAGCGAGTACAAAATGACTTATAAAATACAGGAAAAAACTATGGATTCAGATGGATAGGCACAGCTTTGGTTTTATTTCTATTGATTTGCATATATCCAAAAGTAAAAACATCCAGTGCTTTTCATGATAGATGGAACTTGCATTGATGAAAAGCACAAAGATGAGGGCTAGAAATATTTTTTATCTATTCTACATACTTCCAAAATGCTGGTCTAAATGCTCCCATGAAATGGAAAAATTAAATAAAACACACAATTTAGGAAAGGGACACCCGGTCCACCATTATTTTTAAGTTAGCAAAAGACACAATGTTAAGAGTCTTGAATTGCAGTGGCTTAATGGTTTCTCTATATAAATTTGGAATTAAGCAGTTGAATCTGTGTTCTAATACAGAAATAAAAAGATTTCCATAAGGGACTTGCTGCTATGATATTACAGTTTTAATTACGTCCTTTTAAACACGTTGCTAAGCGTCAAGAAGATCCTCATTTTTAGAGGAAAGCTACCTAAACAGGAACATTTCTAGGTGAGTCTTTCCCAAGACAAATTCTCAACCATTCTCAACTCCTCTTCCAGCTATTTCAAACTGTGTTCCCTTGTTACCTTATCCCTTGTTAATGCCTGGATGAAGCGTATGTTGTTATGTGGAGTGCTCTTATACAGCTCCTGAATTGCTTGACAATCTGCTCTGACTTTTAGCAAAGCTTTACTCCTGTGAGTAAAAACAATTTTGGTTTTAGACTCAGTCTCCATAAAGCACTTAAAATCTACTTAAAATCCTAACTGACAGAGAAGTTTGTTCTGGGAGCCCAGAAGCTGATCAGGTCGGTGCAAGTATGTTACCTACTACTCTCTACTGCTCACTCTTATGCACATTTCTGGCTTGCTCCCCTCTTTCACATATTCCACTGAAGAAGTCTTGCTCTAACCTGTTGCCTGGGATCAGTAAAAACTCTGCAACTGTGTAAATCCACACAGATTGGTACATCCTTCCACACTGCTCCATCTCTGGCCAAAGGAACTCACCCCAAAGGACAGCAGTGGCCTTTACTCCCGAGTTCTGAATATGACAGTTACACAGTCACAGAGTGACCTTCCCAGGAATCATGCCCCAGAAACACACAAAATGGACACCCAACTGACAGAAAAGGGCACCCTTCAAGTAGCCCATGTCCTAATCCGCAAAGCAATCTATTGACTAGACAAAAACAATAGTTTCTACCTGCAAATGGAGGAGTTAAGTGATAAAACCAAAACCATCTTGGATTTTGAAATGCTATATAAAGGATTATAAACCTAAGCTATAACCCTTGGTTATCTTTCCAGTAGATAAGATTAGGCTCAGGCTATGAAGATGGCCTTACTTGCATGATTTCTGGCTTCTTGCAGAATGTGTTTTGCTGACACTAATTCCCTTTAGAAACCAAGCTTCTGAAAATATATGAGATAAATAAAATGCATTGGACAAAAGCACTGTAAGCAGTTTAGCAGTAGAGTTCAGTGAATGATTGTTTGGTGAGTGGTCATACAAACAAATTCACTTAATTTCATTTAGAATAAAATAATTCCCTTCCTTTCCCTCTCCTTTCCTTCAGTTTTCCTCTCAGACAAACTTCAAAAAATTCTAAATGGCATACTTGTTTTCAAGCATTTTCTATCAATTCAAGGAAGCAAATGAAATAGAGAAGAGACGCTGCTGTGATACTGGTCTTGCCCAGAAACCAGTCACTTGGATAGGATCATTTACTCGAGAGGCTGGAGGAAACTGGTTCAGCTCTATTATCTGCATGAGGGAACTGGACCCCAGCGGCTTCCCTCTAAAGGGAATAGCACTGTGCTAATGCTGGGTGTTGGGGTAGCTTGTTCTCAATTTCAAAATTTGAGGCTGCTCTGATTGAATAAAATACTTAAGTATTCACTGGTTTGAAGCCTGGTATCAAGGGTATGACCTTGCAGTGCATGACCTATCTACCATGCTACATAGCCATCACCCTCTTACTCCTGGCTGATTCAGCAAATTTTTAATTATCCCTATTCTTCAATTCAGGTATTATCTTTGCCACCTCAAAAGCCTATCTTTTTAACAATAATTTTTTATCATCTCACTAAAAATCACTGCCCATGGAATTTAATGGTCTGTAACAATTCCTTCATAAATCATCATATGATAATGACCACATGTGGTTCCAATGCACAGGCTGCCTCTCTCCTCTTAACAAAGTTCCCTCTGCATTTTTCGGATCAGAGACTGGGTGTCTTTCTAAATGGCACACTGCAGTTCAGCCATGGTTTTGAACCTGATGCTGAGTAAAATTCAGTGCCCTCTGTCAGACAGGTGGCTGGACTGGCTGGTATTAATGGTCCTTTCTGGTCTTAAAACACATGTCTTAGAGACTGATTTAGCAACATCAGTGAGCTCTAAACCGTGGTAGACCACAGTGTTGAATCTAATCACTACAGGCATTGCTGCCAATTCCTGCCTGCCCAACACTGTTTGTAATGTCACTCCAAAAAAGTATGTTCTATTAAATGTACAGGCCTTAAATTTGGCAGGGCAAACCATTCTGCCTCTGAAAAGCACTGTCACCAAACAAGCATTCCTATTAAATCCCTTCAAGCATCTTCTCAACCCAAAAGAGTAATTCTGTATATGATTAAACTTAGAAGCAAATACAGCCAGTTGGGCTCTTGACAGCAGACATATTTCAAAATAAACCTGGCTTACACAGGCCTTGGCTAAAATATTAAGCCTTTATCTGTGGTCCACAATAACTAATCTTGTCAAACTGTTTGCTCTCTACCTTCTGTTTGGAAGACTATGAGCTAGCTCACCATTACTATTCACCTTGTGCCATCACTAGCAGCAGGAAAAGTGAGCAGTAAACACAGTTGGTCTATTTTGACAGCATTTCACCCTACTTTGCATTGATGTAGATTGCTACACATTACAGGATAATACAAAATCAGGACTTTGCTTCTGTGCTGGATTTAATGCCACCTTATGAAAGGTATCACTCCTTTGCTTTCAAATGCTTGCTCAGGACAGCATACACTGATTGCCAAAAATAAATGAGCTTTTGAGAAAGAAAAATAAACCCTGAAACAACTACGCTGTATTTCAGTACATTGAAATCTACAACATATCATAAAGACCAAGCTCTTACTATTGGATGGACCATTCACATCTGAGCATGTGGCTGATATTAGAGATAAAAAATTAACAACAGCTGAAATACAGGATATATTGGCATATTTAAACCCAAATGATACACATCAGATTATTTAATCAGATCTCCAAACTTCCCTTAATTACTCCAGCTTGAATCCAACAGTTTATATGGCAATTTTATGCAAATTTTACTACTTATATTTGTGCCAGAAAAACCTTTTCTATACCTTCTTCCATAAGCTTGAATTACTTTTAGCACTGACAAGTACTGTTTCCACACATTTGGTGTCACAGCTGTTCTCTTTTTTTAGGAGAAATCTTGACATGGGAGCTTACTCCTTACAGTATACTCCTTGCATTTCCATGAAGTTTGTGCTGATATGAATAGGCAAGGGTCTCCTGGCTTTTCTTGCCAAATACTTCCTGGAAGTCTGTGTTGTCTGCTTATGGAAAACCAGCAGTTTTACCTTATGCTAATATATATTCCCCATGGAAAGTATTCTGCCATAGAATTTATTCATTGCAGAATATATACTAATATATTTGAAGTATATATTATGAGGCACAGAATAAAGTCCTAAATAAAATAATTTTATTGTACACATTTCCAATACCTGCAGTGTCTTTCATTCCAAGGCTGAATTCTGATACTTTCTATGGGCAAAAATTCCATGATCTGAAGCTGAAATGATAAAATTTGGTCCTAAAGCTTTATGCCTTCCAGCAGCTCAGTGTTTAAATCTAAGCCCTTATACCCACATCACAGCATAAATGTAGAACAGGAAAGTTAGCAACTTACCAATAAAACAATCATGGGGTTAAAGCTGTTGTTAGCTCTCGTAAACACAGTTGATGTTGCCCTTCTACAAAATCTGTTTTTTTAAAAAAAGCCTTATGGAAAAATCTGGCTATTAATTAATGGCTCAGTAGTAGTTCAGAAACATGAACTGTAATTCTTTTGTCAGATAACTAGCCCATGCTTTAGTAAATGAATATTTAATTCTGAGCAGTGGAAAAATTTAAATGATTTCAAGTTTGCTTAAAATTAAATACCTTGTTGGCTTAGTCAGTTATTTCTTTTTGTTGTTGTAAAGAACTGTCCCAGCAATTCTCTAAAAGGTTATACGTAATTCAGAAGCTTCAGAAAGTCTGGGCTTTCTTTTTGAGCTTCTGCATATACATTTACAGTATTCAATCTTTTGCATATGTTAAGAAACAGTATGAGTATTAACAGAAAGAACCGCAAATTTATTTTTATTCCTTCAGCCAAGCCACAAATAAATGACTCTTGCAAACAAACCAAATACTATTTAGTAACGGCAATGTAAATGCCATGGACTTATTTTATTTGAATATAAAATATTAAAGTAAATGAGTATTTGCTGTGACACTCTTTTTATCATCTTGCAAAAAAAAAGAAAGTCTGATAAAAAGTTTTCTTGCTATCCTTCAAGGAGCACTCAATCTGCTGTTCAAAGTTATTTAATAATTTGTCATAGAATAGTTAACTATAAGCTTACAAATACTGTGTCAGCATGCTTCTTCCTATTGGGCAAACAACTTCAAAATCTAATTTATTTGTGTTATTGGTCTTACTAAACATTAGTCTTTGCAAGTCTGGTTTACACCACTGAAGTTAACTATGCCAACATTCTGATTTTATTCTGAAGTATTCCACAACAAGCTGATATTATACAATACAAGCCCAAGAGCTAGCTGATCCAGTTTACTGAGTGTATACTTAGTGTATTTTGCTACTGATAAATCAATAAAACCATGTTGTAATCTACAAACTTCCATCTCTCTGAAGCAGCTATAAGTAAACTGTAAATGAACAC
The DNA here is from genome assembly GCA_013397815.1 of Aleadryas rufinucha. NCBI lineage: Eukaryota > Metazoa > Chordata > Aves > Passeriformes > Aleadryas > Aleadryas rufinucha. The sequence continues at coordinate 121,214 of VZTH01011156.1, forward strand.
ACAGGTCAAAAACTGGGATGCTGTGATTATGTTGACTCTGAAAACATTTGACTTTCATAGAATACATTTTAGTATTTGAGAGAATGAAGTTTCAGCACTGCTTTTATTTTAATGAAAGGCTGAGATGATAAATATTCAAATAACAATAAATATTTGTGTTTATATTGTAACTACCCATACTTTAACAAAACAATATCTGCACTGCAATCCACAATGTACAGAGGTTAAGTAAAAGTAAACCATAGCTACAAAAAGAAAATAAATACTTGTCTTAGGCTGTATGTGCAGTTTTGCATTCTTCATCCATGTGAAACTCCCTGCAGCCAATGGATATCTTGGCTGTGTAAGGAATGCACGAAAGGCACACCTGTCATTCCCTTTGGCTGGGATTTTTTTGTCTTCATTCAGTTAAGTGCACCACTGAACATAATAGGGGCATTGATCATAAACTGTCAGATGCTACAGGCCTCACTATAATTTTTGATACCCAAAATATCCAGGAGAAGGATATCCCATAATCTGCTCTGGCAGTATCACACACTATAACTGTATGAGACTAAGTACTGATACCACAACCTGCTCTATTAAGGGCAGTCCCTTGCTTTTAGTGTCTTGCTCCAGGTTGTCCAGAAGTCCTCAAGCTGCCTTCTCTAAAACTGAGGCCACAAGTTTTTTTTTCAGGTGACAAAGATAACAGCAGTGCTACCAGTCCTCCTTTTCAAAGCAAACATCAGAAATAATACTTTCAGTTAGAGCATTCAGCCAAGCTAAGGAAAATCTGGTTTTAACCCACATCTGCCACTTCTCAGGGGAGCAGTACACTCCAGGGATGAAGAGACTTCTACACTTTCTGAAACTGAATTTCTACAGAAGAAACATATGAAATGCTATTAGACCTAAAGGTGTGATTCAGTGGGTGGTGATCAAGGGTGCCCACCTGGAAAATGGGAGGTGGAAGTTCTGATACTGGTTTTGTATTTATATTCTAGATGCATTGGATAAAACTGAGAAAAAGCCCTAAAGGTTAAGTGTCAGAAACAGGTCTTGTTTCTCAGAGGTGAGTAGACTATTTGTTCCTCTCTGATCCAAGCAGTCTGCACTATTTTCTGCTACACTGTACTGCTTCAAAGCAAGGAATAGGAGCATCCAGACCAGACATATGTGGCCAAAACAGCCCTCTGAGGTACAGGAGATCTGAATCAGGATCTCCACAGATGGGAAGAGGAAACTCAGATCCATTCTGTCACACCCTAGAGGAGAATCCCTGCTCTCAAAAAACTGCTTAGAAAACAAAGGTTGAGATGGGGGCAGATGCCAAGGACACTTTTGAAAGAAATGTCTGAGGTCACACTGCTCTGCATGCATCTCTGAAACCAGCATGCCTCATTTTGACTCAGCATGTGTTTCTCCATTTGGGTCTCCAGGCAAACCAGGCAGAGAAGACAATAAGTCAATTGTTTTATAATTTTTTCAGTTAGAAGTTTTATGCTTATGCTTATCCAAGTCCTTTCTTCTTTCGGCTGAGAAGCTACCAGTATTAGTGGTACTGAGTTATTAGGCACTCCCTCCGTCACAGCCTGCAAATTTTACCTGGACTGCAACATGAAGTGCACAATTAAAAAACTATTGTCATTCAATAAAGATAATATAATCCAATAAGGAAAATACATTTCATTCCAGCTTTCCAAAAGTTATATATTTCCTTTTGTACAGTATGAATAATGTTAGCCTCACCAAGGGAAACAAGATCAGTCTAGTGATACAGAAATGTGTAACGGCAGCAGTCCAGAGAATATGCCAACGATGACTGAATTTGTTCAGCTCACCTTAGATTTGAATAGTTCAATATTTTATTTCCTTCAGACTCAGAAAATTGATTTCTGTCTATATGTTGAATTTCTCTGAGGCTGTGCATAACCTCATTGGCTTACTCAATTTCTTTTTATTACAACAAACAGGTATCTCTACAAGACTTTTTAATTCATCATTTCACTATGCAAATTAGTGCAGTCTGAGGGGAATTTTACTGAGAGGAATCACTGGTGGTAGTGCAGAATTCCAAGTATTTAAATAAATTCTGACCCCGCTATGTACTGCTTTAAGTTAGATCAAATATGACTTTTTTCACATGTTTCAATTAGTCTTATTTCCTCACTGTCTAAAGCAGACTACTCCAGCCTATTGCCCTTAAATCCAGTACATTCACACTGCCTGTTATTGCTACTCTATGGTAACATTTTCGCATGTGATATGAGTGACTGTTACTAGATTTTGTGTTTCGGACTTTCTCATGTTCCTATTCATGTCTGGTATGCCAAATAAATTTGCATCAGCTTTGCAGAATTCTTCAGGGTATGTGGTAGTTTTGCGTGTCTGGGAATCTTCCATCTGGCTGGTGTGGGTTTCCTAAACACCATAAAACCCTGCCTGTGGAGATTGTGTATCTCTTATGGGCCCCATGGATCTTATAATCTGCTTTTAATCATTGTATGAGGCAGCCAACACATCAGTCCTCATCAAGAAGTTTTTTCCACTTTGAATTCCCTTTAATAAGTTTTGATCCAATTCTGAAAGTCCAGAACCTTTGCTAATTTGCATTGGTATCTTAGACTGCTACAAAAGTTGTCTTCCTTTGCTTTCCATTTCCTTCCACACAAACTCTGATATCCATTGACTTCTGTGGATTGCTATAGTAAGTATAAGGTTCTTAGCACCTTGCCCTCACTCATTTGTCTTTTGAATGTACCCACCAGCATCTGTTTCTCAGTAAACTACAGGTCATACCCTTAACCAGGACAAATGAATGCAACTTAGTGCGACAGAGCAAAGTCAATTTGCTGTAACTAAGAAACTAGCTCTGTATCTACATTCTTCAACAACACGCCAGGACTTACTTTACATTTCAAAACGCCAGCACCAGTTAAATTATTCCCCATATGATATTAAAAGATTATCAACTATTCAAACTCAGCAGAATTTCACAGCAGCGGGCAGCACAGCAGTTATCATTAAAAGGAAAATCACATGTGCTGAATTATTTACTGACACAAATTAGTGAAACTATTAATATCTATGAAATTGTACTTCTAGCCTCCAGTATTTAATGTTTTGATCTGACATGTACCAGAATACAATTTTATAAGTTAAAAAAAAAAACAACAAAAAAAGCACAGTATAGTTTTAACAGAAAAGTCTCAACATCTAAATATAACGTCTTAATAAAGTAAGAAATCAAATCATACTCATTGTTTTGAAAGAAGAAAAGGAAAGAAATCTCTCTCTCAAATTTAAAATAAAGCCAACCAAGTTCTCTAAGACTTGGTGGTTCCTCCAAAACAAACAGCTTTAAGTCCCAGTGAATGTACAACTTGTTTCTTTTGTAATGTGCTTCTGCCTGCAATTTCTAATTAACTAGCTCCATTCTTTTCTACAACAAGTAGCTGAACGCATACAAGCTACAATGTATACTTCACCTAAATATATGTAGGTCTGATTTTAAAAGGGAGATAACTAGTTAACAACATTTGCATGTTGTAAAGAGGCTCAATTAGTATAATAATTCAGAAATCTTGCTTTTAGCCTGTTCCCTGCATAGCTGCCCTGTACTGAATACAATCTGTACACTAAAGATATGTTTGCAGTTAAAAATCTCCAGAGACTTTAGACCCATACATAAAGACACTTATTTCACTCTTTTCTGAGACACTGACCTGTATCCTCATTTAAAAATGAACACCACATCTTTATGTTATTAAATCTTTGTTTTGATCTATTAGTATTCACCAAAGTGCCATTTTATACAGCCCTTCACTGAATAGGCAAGGCTGGAGGTAACCATCTGCAGCTTTAGAGTCAGCGTTTGAATTGATGAAAAGAGCTTTGTGTTTTCATTGCCAAGTTTGATTCTTCCAGTCATTAGGCATTCCCCTCAGATCGCATCAATGAAGCGGACTCCCTTACACCCATGTGTTAAATTCTCTTCTCCTCATGGTTTCCTTTGCCAGCTATACTCCAGAAAGACTACTGGGTCTCAGTCACATTCTTCTCACAGCTGTGTTAAAAAAGAGCATCAGAGCTTCCCAAAATCCATATGTGTATCTGGTCAGTCCCTTGTTGGAAGGTCACCTCACATTGTGGTGTGATTATTCAAATATTCATCCTTGTTCTTGAACTGCACTGCTCTGATCATTCTGGGAAAGATTAGACCCTCCAGCCAGCACTGAAGAACGTGTTGGACATTGATGTGAAACACACACAGCTCCCGCACTCAGAAGGCAGATTAGTTTTACTTGCAGAAGAGGGGGACACTACTTAATAAATGCTTGCTTCTTATTTCTTTCCAATTTTTGTATTCTTTTCAATTGTGTCAACTCTTGATAAGAACTGTTTGTTTTTGTTGTTTCATAGATCAACTTATATATCACCATCAGCTAAGAAAATACGTGAACAAGTACAAAAGCAGAGAAAGCATTTTCAAAAATGCTGGAGGGAAATTCAGGACTAAACAAATAAAGGGTGTGTTCTAGTCACAATGAAATCTAGGTGGTCAAAAAAATTAGACCTTAAAGGGTAAAGCAAATGTTATTAAGGATAGAATTTAGTTCAGAAGACCACTTAGTTTTTGTACGTATTCAATCAATTGAAATATTTTATCCAAAGCTGTAACTCTCCTGACCTCCTCCTTAAAAGAAAGAAAAAAAAAAATCAAAAGAAAAAGACTCTAATAAACAGTTAAGGACAAATGAATCAATGACTTCTGTTTTACATCACTTCGATACTAGCTTTATTCATAGTCAGAACTACCTCGACAAAGTACACAAGCAGGATTCTTCTCACCATTTATGCTTATTTTCATACCTGTGTATTTTAGCATTGCACTGCTACTTTGTAGATTTGTTTCTTTTTAGAGGATTACATAGAAATTCTACCCACTCACCCTCCTCTGCCACTTCACACAGCTACACGAGTGTGCAAGTGTAGCTGTGCTCACAGGCAGAGCTGCGCTTTACTGAGCTAGAATCATTAAATTATGAGAAAAAAATAGAAGCCCCCAATAGACAAATTGCATTAAAATTCACTCCAGCTGCAAAGCTGTTGCAGAAAAATAGAACATTTCCTGGAAAAACCACATCAAAGGTGGCCTCAACCTTTACTGATAATTGGCTAATATTGATTTGGTATTACATTATAACCTCCTCTGATCTCACTGACATCAGCAACCACTACACAATCCCAGAGGTTCCAGCCGGAAGGACATTTTTAAAATGCCTCGCTTCCTCTGTTGGCAGAGGTATTAATTAATTCACAGGCTCTCCCAGCCACCTTCTCCAGGTCAGCCCCATTTCCCTGCTGGGACTGCACCAGCTGGCTCCTGGCTTCTCAGGCAGGGCAAACTTGCAGGGGGCCTGCGGCACTATACCAACACTCCTAGTGAATTCTGTGCTCCTATCCTAATTCTTTGTAATCATGAAATAGAAACATTAATTAAATATAGAAAATTATAGTCATAGCCATTCCAGAGTATTGATTAAAATATTATTGTGCAGATCATAATTTTCTATTGAATAAATATGTATTGTGTTATGTGTGCACATACATGTATTTATTTACACAGACCAGAGCTAAAATGTGTACTTGCTTTATAAAGAATAGCACTCTCTTAAAAGTCTAAGTGTATCTTGATAGTGTCTCAAAATCAAAATAGATTCAAACAAATGCAGCTAAATCTGCATGGTCACTCTCTGAGCATCAACATTTCTTGTTTCACACCAGCACCCCTATTAGGATGGTGAATCGTCTTCACAGGCAAGAACACACAGTCTCAATTTGTATCTCACACTGCACTGATCCAGTGTGAGATGTTCACCCTACTGCAGTATAAACAGATGTTTATTATGTCCAAGTTCAGTATAAGTAGATACCAAAACATCCCCCTTCTGGTTCACAGCTGCTGTTTCATGTAGGATAGGATCAAGAAGTTTTTTAGATGCTTTTTGTCCTGACAGAAAGCACAGGACCACTATTCTCACTTCGGTCTCATGTTTAGAAAGTAACAACTGCGGGTGGGTACACAAATGGCTGATGTGATGGCAGTGCTGTGGAGAATTACAACTCTCTTTTAAGCTCTGCATATCATGCTGAATGCAAACACTGAAGTTTTTAAGAATATTAAAAAATTCTTTAGTGTTGCCAGAGCACAGATTAGCAAAGGCAACGTAAAACAAGTAAACTCCATTGTATGAAGATACAAAGTACATTTTATTAATTAAAATTATGTTCTTTCTCAATGAAGGTCATAATTATTTTATTATATAATTATTTTACTCTTCTGATTTTTAACTGTAGCTATTTTAGTGAATAATATTGAGAAACTACTTTATATAGCTGATAAAACTACTTCCTTCATATGTTGGAATTCAATTTTAGTTCAGCATTTTAAGAAGTCAAGAAAACATATTTCAGAACAGTCTTTAGTCTATGAATTTTAGCATCACATTTTAAACTACTTTAAGCATCCTCTTAAGGCAGTGCTGTTAATACTACTGTAATTAATACCAAGAAGCCTTTCTGTTGACAGGTTTATAAATTGTCAGCTCTTTTTTGAAATGTAGAACATCCTACATCTTCAAAATAAAATGCTAAGCTAACAAATGAGTTCCTGCCTAATTGCCAAACACTGATTTGTATGAAGCAGTTGAGGTTACAAAGAAATTGGGAATTCTCAGCCCGGTTTCCCTGCTGATGAGTACGAACTGTCTGTGTAGCTCTCCCAGAGGTGTCAGAGGAATCTCTATAGTGTCACACAAGGGTTCTTAGCTCAAAGTAAACACACTTTCCACAAACTCAGCTGCTTAATCTGTTTGCAGGTTGAATTATAAGATGGGGGTGGATGACTCTGGGTGCTGGGAAGACGCGCAGAGCATTTCCACAGTTTCATGGTAAAAAGGGCATGCTATTGTCATCAAAAGACTTCAACCAATTGTTTAATTTTGCTATAGGCTCAGTCGTCTGATCTTAACAATAATGAAAACTAACCTGACCAAAATTTTCCCAAGTAGTTGAGCATGTTAAATTACGTAAATTCTTTTCACTCTAGCAGTGCATCACCACTACTTTAATTCAGTTTGTAGCTGCAGTTCTACTTTAGCCACCCGGGGTACATGGGATTAAACAAGATTGTTTCACTTCGGGAAAAAAATAAAAGCCAGCGAAAACCCAACCTCTGCTTAAACAGCTATAGTATTAAACATCTATAAATAAAATTAGATGTAACAACTTAAAACAATGTACAGAAAGGTTCAATCAGTATTGTCTTACCATGCTTTACTTTTTTTCATGGGTTTATTTTTATCAAGCGCACACCTGAAGTTTCAAATATATCTAAGCACTCAGAATAAAGATTTGAGTGATTATCAAACAACCACTGGCCGTTTTAAAGACATGACTAAAAATAGGCATTTTCATATAGAGCTACCCTAATTATATTTTATGTAGCTACAAATAAATTAAAAATGTAGGAATATAACTTTTTTTAAAATACAAGAACTTAGCATGTATTTTTTTTTAAACAGGAAAAGCTTTTGTTAGGTCCTTGCAATATATTATAAGCCAATTTCTGGCTACTCTGTAAATACGCTACAAACATGAAAGCTGAAGACATATATGGACAGACAGGACAATTTGCACCAGTACAGCATCGACCACCTTGGAAAGGTGAGAGAGGAGAATTTTGCAGTTGATGAATGTAATGCAGAGATGAGAAGTGCTGGACTGTTGAGAGGCACTAGTAATAACAAACATGACAATAAGTACTTCAGTAGAGGTGAACTTCAGGTTTTGGAGTTCAGTAACCTTTTAACAGGGAAACTTAGGATGGAAAAGAGAATACAATTTCTGTTCACTGACTCAGAGACTTCCTGTGGCTCTCAGTGAGATTTTGAAGCTACCCCTAAACAACCCCATAAGCATTTACCGTGGCATGAAACCTGCCAGATGCGTAACAGGCCAAAAATTAGAACCGTAATATTCTACCATGCAATTATAAAGGCAAATACTCTGTTGCCATAGGATTGCCACAGGGTAAAAAGACAGTGAAAACCATTCATAGGAGATGGAAAGACTTTCTCTGTGCCTTGCACATGTAGGAAGCAATTTCCGTAACAGTAATGAGAGGTACCCTGACCTGCCTAATAGCACAAAACTGCTAAAATGATCAGCTTCACACTGAGTAGGAAATGAGTTGACAAAGAAGGAATCGTTTAAAGGACCTTTTCTGAGTACTGCCACACTTTCAGTTATAGATAAAATACCAGAAAAAAATGGTTAATGTGGATTACAACTGCAATTTTTGTTGGAAGGCAAGTGACTTACTTTTGAACTTTTTCATTGGCCTCCTGCGAAGCTTCCAGGGCTTTCTGGAGCTTCAGCTCGGTATCCTTTTGCTCTGATCGAGTTTGCTGCAGCTGAGCTGCCAGATCTTCAATCTGGCCATAAGTTAGGGTCACAACATCCTCCCTTCCCTGCAGTCTGCCTTCAGAAGTACTGAAAGCACAGTTAGGCTGGCTCTTCAGGCTCATTTCTTCAGACAAAGACTTGTATAAGCTGGGAAAACCAAATCATACATGTTATTAAATTTCAGTCTAAGGCTGAGCTTCAAGAATTAATTAATACTTTCAATTTTGGGACTGTGGACTCACATGCACTAATAGCAAAACAAGTTTTATTTCAAAAGTGACAGAGAACAAAAAGAATGAACCTTTTCCACAAGACTCTTCTAGAAGTATGTAACAACCATCAAAATTTGAAAAAGTAAAAAAAACTACTCAGCAAAAACTCAAGAGGAAGTATTTTTCAGCTGTAGCATCTTGTTGATCCCCTTTGAGCTGCAGCAAAAAGTTTTTATTGTGATTTACATGCAGTTGAATTAATCAGTATAAGTTATTGATGTGTTATTAACTTGTGCTACGCAGGACTCTCTTTTAGCAAACAGGCTTACCAGTTACAGGGGATTTATTTGCAAAAGAAGATTTTTCAGTAAAATGAAAGGAATAAAAACACTACAATGCAAAAATTAGAATCTTTAAATCAGCAGGATTACTTTGAAATATTAATGACTTGCACATGCTAACCAATTTTAAAGGTTCCCATTCAGTTTTATCCGGGATTTTGAGATATGTTCATAGAGATTCCAAACCACAGAGCACAAACCCAATACTCTTTCATTGCATTAATAAGAATACAGTATTAAAAGCTTTGTATTTGCGTGCCAGAAAGTTCTGGACAAATCAAACATTATTTCAGTGTGGATTCCTAGTAGCAGTGCACACTGATTACAGTATTCAAGAACAGTTTACATGACAGTGGCTAGTATGCAATAGCATATTTTCTTTCTTTGCAGTTTATTAAAGTGTTTGCATAGAAAACACTGTCTGTTCCAACAGCCCATGAAGGAAAATTGTAAACAAACTAAAATATAATATACATGGACAAACAAAATGTGGCTGAACTAAAAGAAATAGAGAAGTTCAAAGGTCAGAGTGTTGACGGTCATTGTGCATACTACCTCTGGTTATCTGAAAACAATATGAAAAACCTTTTAAATTAAATGAAGACATATTGAAAATATAAATATTTATAAAGGGGCATTAAAATTCCTAGAATGGACTAGTTAAAAAAAAATTACTCTACCAGTTGCACATAAAATTTACTGACTGAAGTTCCACTACTGCTGAGCATTGATCACCATGGAAAAACACAAAGGTATGCAAATAGTGTCAAAAGCAGGTTACTGAAATACTGCTGCTGCCTGCTTCTTGAACACCTGGCACAAGATTAAAAGAAACAAAAAGACAGATGAGAAGCTAAACTGTTCAGTGAATATATGGGTCCCTGATTAAAAAAAAAAAAAAGCAACAAAAACTAGAGGATAGGCTAAATATTCTACCATGTTCACACCAGCTGAGAGTTTTTTCCAGAATACATGAAAAATAAAGTAATTTATTTAGATGCTAAAATACTGGCTCTCTGTGGCTAGAACCAGGCTCCTTTTCAAAGACTGGCCATGAAAAACACATATATGCTACTACAATTGCAATATACTTCTACATGTCTTAACTCATAATGGTTGCATCTGAGTGACCAAGAGGTTCTGATGTATGTATTTTGTAATCAGTGTGACTTCTCCAGATAAAGGCACTGCGATTGATAGATCTTTTTCTTTTAAAAGCATGCCATTTCCAGACTTCCATCAATATGTGCTTCGGTAAAATACTTTTATTTCATCCCTTCTGAAATTTACTAATTTGAAATTACTTCATTAATGTCCTGAAGATTATTTCTTCAAAGAATATTGATGCTATAATTAAAAAATAAATGGGAGTTTTAGGCCTGAAGAATGGGTCACAGAAGTATTCAAACAGTTCCTGGATTTCAGTAATTCACATGTTCTTTACACCAAGCCTTTTGATTTACTATGGCAGCATGGCCTCTTTCCTGCTCCAGCTTGGGTCTGAGAGCTTCAAGGGCCCACCTTAACTGTGTCTAGACAGAAGAAATAGTGACATGTGATGACACCATTTGTGCAGCTCCTGTAGAGAGCAAGAAGTTTCCTCAATCCCCAAAATCAGAGTAGCTTCAAGCTTGGTAAGAAATATCACCACTTGTAACTGCTCCCAGAGGGACTTGACTTTGGCTGAAAATCAACTTGATGAAGTGCTGCTCCCAAAACACTTCTCTCCTTGCCAGGCATACTTTTGCTGCAAGGTGGGAAACGATTTTCTACCTGAAGCAATTACTGAACAACATAGCAAAACCTTCCACCTAAAGGAACAAAAAATAACCCCAGTAAAAAACCAAACATTCTCTACCCGTCCCCTCCCTCTGCCTCCACCCCAGCGATAAACGTATCCACTGTTCCCAAAGGCACGTAGGTCTGACCTTGGTTTTCACCACAAATGTTTCTCATAGGGCCTGGAGACCTCTCAGACCTCAGCCTGCACTCAGGATGGCTTTGAAGAATGTCCCTTCATGCCGCTGAGTGCACTCAAGGGCCAGGCAGCATCGCTACCTTGAAAATACTACCTCAAAGGTGCTCTTAGGAAACACTGCAATAAGACAATATCAAAAAAAGCCCGTAAGACCTAGAAGGACTTTGAAATTTTGCCGTGAAGTGGAGCATATAAAATAGTCAAGTTTGCATTACATGTGAGTCAGGAGCCTGACAGCTGGTAGACTGGTAACTAGATGATATAGCCCTACCATAGACAAATATTTTACTAGTCTTTCTTTGACTGCATTTACACAAGCTAAAAGGACTGTTTTCTTCTCAGTACAACAAACCAACCATTTCTCGCTAATTTATCCGAAGGCAGCAGCTGAAGGCAGACTCTGGCATACAGGCCATGGACCATGTTACAGCAGGAATGCTCATTGCACATAACCCAGAGTATGCTCTTTGCACTGTCACAGTCCACCACAAAGTGTCACTCTCCTGTGTGGTGTACCCATGCACCTAGTCTAGGATGAGCTCAGGCAACCTCACCCACTTGTTGAACAGAGTCCACCATTGATTTTCTTCTCTGCGGTGGTCAGGCATACAACTTCAGGATTTTACAGGACATTATGCCGACAGACTAGTGGTGATCATGCATGTCCATAATGTCCAGACTCAATTACATGTGAGTATGGAACAACAGTGAGAAGCACCTTGAGATTCAGCCTTCTCTTCTGAAATGATCTAGAGAAACCTGCAACCTGTACCTAAGAGCCTGGACACTACATGATTCCAACATAGGTTCATTAGCTACAGTGAAAGCTTGAATTGACTACTATCCATCTTAGAATTTCTATTTTTCAACAAATATAAATTAAAGGCTGCTAGCAAACACTTCTCCTCCTTGGGCCTCAGCCTCCTCATCTTTAAATAAGAGCAATCACAATGCTCCTTTGCAAAGAGCTCTGAGCTTCACTCATGTCAAGAGACTCATCACTGTTGAAAGAGCTAAGTTAGATGCAGCATAATCTGAATTTAGGACAAAACTAAACCCAAATGGTCTTCTAGTGATGCCAAGCAGCAAACATATTCTTTTCAGTTTCATTTTTACTGTCCAGAACCACTGTAGTAGCCATATCATTTCCCTGTGACTAGCCTGGAGGAGGTAGTAAGGACATGGAGTTAATCATCTGAGCCTTTCTTGAAGCTGAAGGACTACCAAGATATGCTCTCAAAAAACAGAATTGGAAACCATGCATCCATTACAAGCTCTTCATTTAGGGAGTTGCACAGTAATCAAATGTCTTCTGCTCACTTTATGCAGTCCCTGGGAAAATTGCATGGATAGCACAGCCTCATGTGAGCGATACGCACACAACATTCAGCACCACCTATCATTCTTCACATTCGCCATGCCATCAAATGGTCTAGGACCTCCACAAAAATAGTGTCTGGATTAATAGTGTTTGGTTGAAACAGAGCAAAACATGCATGAGACTGATGAGTAGAAGGAAGTGTTTTTGAGGTGTTTGCAGTTAAGAGTGCTATTCCCTTCAGCACAGACCCAGAGCTAAGAAGCTAGCTTGTAGCTAAGAAATCCACCTGAATTCCCTGGGTACACGATGCACTCAGGGCTGGGGTCTCCGCTATCTCTAATTGATTAGAGACTGGAAGACTGCAACTTAGCATTAGCTTTTTTCACACACAGAGATATAGTGCACCAGAGTTCACAGAAGAGACTACTGTAGATTTTATGCTTTAATCCTGAATATTACTTGCTACATGTTAACATTAATTACACATCTTCAGGGTTCCACAATGTATCTGTCCTAATTGCAAGACACAGATTCACAATCTCTCAAATTTCTTCCATGAATTGGGGGACTGTTTTCAATACAACAGCAACTATTGCAGATACTCTTCACAGTTTTCCCAAGTTACATGTTATTCCTATAACCAAGCTTTCCATAAAATGTTCTTGTCATGTTTTGACAGGGAATTGGCTGTATTAGCATATTCTAGCCTAAGCATTCATTGGGTGCAGTGTGAAGGCTTGCTTCTAACTAAGTAAAATTAACCCAAAATTTAAAAAAAAACAACAAAAAAACAACCTAAGGTGTTTACTTTATCCTACTAGAAGCTACAAGTAAGAATTTTGCTATCTTGTATCTGTTCTTTATTGTCAATTCATATGCTTTGGCTATTCTTAAATATTTGCCAATGGCTTTAGTTAACAAAATAACTTTAACTTACTATTTGTAATACTGTAGTTATTCCCTACAGTAATAGATTATTTAGGTAACACTGCAAATAGAGAGGGAAGCTTATCTATTAATCGAAGACAGAGCTGGCACCAAGAGTGACCTCACTATGTGAATATAATGGACATTTAAGATGGTGCCAGCAACGTTGTGTTTCACCGTGTATCACAACCTCCCGTCTGCTCTCCCTAGGAAGTGCAAGCATTCAGCAGAGGTAGAGCAGCCCCTGGCTCGGCTGTGGGCAGCAGGCAAAGAGGAGGAGCACAACCAGCTCACAGACGAGGCATTGCCACCTTCCCCATCCCCAGGCTGAACTGGCAGCACCTGTGCCTCTCTGCTGGTTGCTGGAGGCCACCGGGTTGACATGGATCACTGAAGGGGTGTGTACGTGGGTGGTGTGGAGCCAGCAGCTCTGGCCTGGGGCCAGCAGGGAAACTGCCGATGTCAGGGGTTTGCAGAAACACAAGCTTGGTGGAAGAGGCACAGAGGATCCTGTCCTAAAGGTCATAGGGATTTATTTTTTATACTGAGAGCATGTTTTTAACAACATTTCTGACAACTGTTTAAAGAACAGTGCACCATTTTCCTCAAATCTAAGATGAATTAAGAAAGCAGTAACTCTTGGTAGTGCACTAAAATAACAGCCACTGGCATACCAACAAAAACTGTTAGAAAACAATGTACTACTATGTAATTTAAAACACTATGTGTTACTTTTTGTCTTTTTCTGATGATCCTGCCAAGAGCTTCATCCTGAACGCTGTTGCTCACAAGGAAACCAGGGTATTATGGCATAAAGGAACATCAGGCCTTCTGACCAGGCATTTCAGGATCAGCTCCTACAGTCCCCACACACCCACCAACTCAGTCTTGACTTTCAGCAACCCCTTCAGCTCCCACAAGCTTAACAGCACTGCTGGCACGAACCTTTACTCTCCAAAATGCCAACCATGGCAATCTCCCCTGATGACAAAGAATGGATGCACTCAAGAGCCAGACATTTCTGCCACGAGCCTCAATTGATGTTGCCTGTCACCATAGTTTGAATTTAGATTTGTCTGCACAACTGATAAAATCTATTAGAGATTTCTTTGTCAGAAATCATGCATGAAGTTAAGGCTAATATGGCTTGGGCCTTCAGTTTCCTTTGCAGCTTCTCCCTGGTAAAGATAATGGCTTCTGACTTCCATTTTACATGAGTGAGCTACACACAGACAATTTTATTTCAAATGAACAAAACCCTTCTGCAATAAGTAGTAATATGAGTGAATCAACTCATATTAGACAAACTGCAACAATTCACATGAAGCAAATAAGAATCCTGACCCTGAAAACTGAAACAATCAGTGAAGTGCCCACTCAGCGCGAAGGGGCACTTCATATATACATCTGTATAAAAGAAATCTGATGGTACTGACACATATCATAATGAAGGCATCAAAATCAGCTGAAAACAATGTAATGACTATGTGCTGTTGACTTTTATTTTTGTCTCCAGAGAATAGTGTTTACTTTGCTTTAAAATTTAGATGAGTCATTTTGTTATGTGCCTTTTTTTAATTAGTCGGAAAGAAATAGCCATTTGAGAAAGAGAGCGGAAATCAATTCTGATTCGATACTGATAGCTACTGTGCGATGTAAACTGTGTGTTCTTTCTAATTAAATGTAAACACGTGCAGTTCTAAAGTCCAGCAGTGATGACAACTACTAGAAAGGATTGCCTAAGACCTGGTCAACTGATCCTTGTGAACCTTTTGTTCATACCGTAGGCGAACTTGTGCAATCTGTCTCAGGTGAATGCCAGTTGTAACTGACTTTATTTTAGGTCATCTTCAGAGAAAAGACTTGACAAGAATGTGGAGAGCTCTGTAATACCTCCAGTTACCCATTAACTATGTCCTTCTGATAGCTAATCAATAGTACTGCATGGAGCCAAACACACTGCACTGAACTGCCCCTCTTCCAAAAGCCAAGTCTTGGTAAATATTTAATGGCAGTAAAGGTGTTTTGACTCTTATCAATCTGATATGTTAAAGAACTCTTGAAAGAAACTTTATCTTGCTTCTTTCTGCATAAATAATTTGTTTGGTTACAATTTTAGTCTTATGCAAAAGCGCCTAATTTAATGATCTAATGCTTTTAAATCAAGGTTTTGGACAGAGAAAAAGTAGTTTAAATCCACATGTCACAAAATAAAGAAAAAGCAAAGTTTATTTCCTTGATAAAATGCCAACTAGAAATATACATCAAGGAACCTAGCCCTTTATACTGTAGTAGTAAATACTGTGCCAAACTTGCTCAAAACCTGTTATACAAGTGCACATTTGAGATTTTCTTACAAGGCTTCAGTTTCTGAAAATTCTTAGCTCTCATTCACATCAAGATGATGTAGGATTTTTAGCTTCTTTGCATCAGGGGAAAAAATCCAACTCTAAAATAGTTGTACTAAGATCCAGAGACTTTCTGTACCCATACATTGAATATTCCCATCTTCAAGTGGGTATATTCTCATGTAATGAGTTTTATAAGCATGTTTCTGTTTGCTATTTTTTCTGTACATATCAGCTTATCTAGATCCCTAACAAAGAAACACTTTTGTTCTGATCCTTTAACATCTACTGCAGGTATCCCTTTGCTACAGCCAGGTAGGATGCGAACACCTCCTTAGATACTGAGATGGGCTTATTCCATGTCTCTGAGCTAATGTCAGACAATGGAGGAGTCCTCTGACTCTCTCCCACAGCACAGTCTTCCAGCCTTTTCTGCATGATCCAACTTCAGTATGAGCCTAAGTATTTTGAAGAAACTGATTCAGCAATGGATCCAAGCTTTTTCTTGGAAAATAATCTGGGAATAAAACATTGATAGTGTTTCAGTTTCCAAAATGTGAATCACCATAAATGTTTTCCCAGAAGTATAAGCATTACTTTTCCCCCAGTGTTTACATGGCCTCCTTTGTGCTCTTGGTGCCATTCAATAGTCTTCAAAAACAAAGATCACAGGAATAATTTCCGAACACTGGCAGAAGTAAATTGAACACCTTGAAGTTTTCCAATCACTAGTAATTGCCTCTGGTGAAAACAGTATTAATTAAAATCATAAAGTCATATAAATCAATCAAGCAGTAAAGCACATGGCACAATTTAGGAATGGTCAGCTGAAGAAAGCCTGTTACTAAAAACCTCAGAAAATATCTTGTACTTAATACAGTGTTATCTTTATAAATCAGACATGATCGTGAATTTTATGGCTGTCCTGATTTGCTATTGTGATCACTTGGCTTAACTCCTCCACTGAAACAGAAAAGCAAGAGACAAAGCTGTCTTGGACCCAGAGCTGGAAGCCAGCCCTGCCTTCCAGCATGGCCAAGAACATGCAGCTGAGGAAGAGAAGAGGCTCTCCAGGAGAAGGTGATTAGAAGAAATACAAAGAATGGAAACGTGTTTCAAAGATGGAATAATTGAATACATATGGTATTTCAGAGAGGGATGATCTCATGGATGAGCTGAGTAGCCCTAAAGCTAGAAACCCTCAGTGTGACTAACCTGAGAAAGGGAATCACGTGGGGCTCTGCTCCTTGTCCTTACTTTATTGCTGAATGATTCAGTGGGTTAAAAAGTCTTTGAATGATTTTTTTAAAAAATGAAAATATAACTTTTAAAATTTCTTTTTAAGAAAGATACTTCCTTCCCTGTCCCAAGAAAATAAAACAGAGTATTTGAACAGTTTTGTCTGATGTTTCTCAAAGGTGTTACTGAAAAATATTATGCAACTCTGACGAAAGGCAAACACGGTGTACTGTGCTCCAGCCCATGCCCAGCTTTGGTCACCAGAGTGCCAGTAAGTGAGGTACTGATGAACTCTAGGTGAGTGTGCCCAGCACATTTTCCCCACTTTCTTGGTACTGTGCACAGCAACATGTACTGCTCTGCAATGGCTGGAGACTCACCAGGAGGACTGCTTGTGCTGCAGTCTGAAATCTGTCCTCCACATGGGTAAAGACACCCAAAATGTCCCCTTTAATTCCATCATGGCTTCTTCCATACAAAAATGCAGCTGGTTTGTGGATTGCTGTGTGGATACACACTTAGCAACTCACCTCCTGAAAGCCATGTAAACGACACAATGGCAACGTATCGCTACTCAGTAAGTCATGTCTTACCTAGCTGCTGCTGCCAAACCCTTACTCATATAAATCATACAGCTCCTTGGACAGTTAAGCGCTATGAAACAAGGCAGTTAAAATGATGGCTTAAATGATAAAGGGAGCGCCTGGGAAATTTAATATAGGGGAAGTCTGCTTCCCTATTGTACCAAAGCTTACTGAAGCAACTGGGCAGACTTGTCTGGGCCATTCTCCTTAACGTGAAACAAGGACACATGCTAAGGGAATGATTTAGTGGATTGGGGATAAGAGCTCTGTCTTGAATTCCCTCTTCTACTTCATGTCTTCTGTGTGGTACTGAGCAAGTCACAACATGCAAAACTCAGACTGCCATGCTGAAACTAGGAGTAAAGTGTCTTTCCCTAGATCTTTTTCTTTAAAATATAAGCTTTTGGGGTCCTGGATTTCTTTTTACTACCAACATGTGCCACATCTTGGAAGTCTGAGGCCCAGATTTAATTCAGGTCTCAGTGCCAATTATTGTTCATGGAAAGACACCAAAGAGCTAATTAACAATATGCACGTGTTAACAATGTGCATCAACCTGGTTAACATCAGCAGACAGATCCAGGTTTGGGACCTTAATGAAAAAAACAGTTTTTCACAAGTTTTTGCCTCCACACTGCAGGTTCAGCCACCACTGTCACCACAGGGCATAGGCAGTGACAGCAGCCTCCTGTGCTTTGTTGATGTACCCTGAGCACAAACATCCTTGTTTTCTGAGAAGATGTTCTTGCTTTCCTCCCAGTGAAAGGGGCCATCAACTGGATACGGCACATGACTGGAAGCCAAAACACACAACTTGCATACCTCCTGAAAAGTGAGAGATTAGACTGGTGGCTGCTGGAGAAAAATCGGTGAAGAGAAGCTCTCAAGCTCAGGGGTTGGAAAGAAGCTATAAACAGTGCTGAATTGATTTCTGTATTCTGAAAATTTTAAATCAGCTTCCCTCACCTCTCTCTTCCTTTACCCTCATGAGTTTTGACCATTGGGCTATTGAAATAAAATCTGTAAAAAAATAATATGGTTGTGCACTTTAATTTAGCCTGGTTGAAGAGGAAACCAGCATTTTTCACTTTATGACACAGGAGTTTACAAGAAAAACTGCAGTTTTTTTCTGTTTGCCAGCATATACTTTCTCCATGACCAGCAGGTAAAGTGAAATCCTGTAGCAGGAAATATATTGGTTGCACTGAACCAAAGAATTATTTTCTCAGGACCTGACAAGGAAACTGAATAAGTATGAAAGCTCATGTGAAATCTAGCCAACACGGAATCCAACACTCTCCAATTCCCTATTTATTTTTTGAACAGGACAAGATAATTATTGGTATGAATACTGCCTACTTATGCTTATACACATCTTATATTGCTTACACACATCCAACAGATATTGTGCCCTCCTCTGATATGAGCAGTAATATTACTCAAGAGGGAAAACCAAATTCCTACATCGCGACAGTCCTCATTCTACTGTCACAACTGTAAAAGCATAGTAAAATGACTCCTTTGGTACAGAGAGTAGGGAAGAAGAGCTAAATGGAAGAATATGTATTTCTGTATCTCCACCAAAACCCTTAGGATGGAAGTCCCTTTTACAGAATATGATTAAAACAAACAGAACATTACCTTACATGAGCCTGAATAACATTAAGATCCTTCCTAGCTCAGAAGCAAAATAAAGATAAATCAGATAATATGAACCTTGTTATCCATCCTTCTTCGTAGTCTTTTTGGTGAGGGACAAATTCACAGAAGTTCTTCCTCTTTGGTGAAAGTTCCTCCCAGTTCAATCTTCGTTAATGATAGTGGAAGCCATTAGCGCATTTCCCATTGAGAACCAGAAGAAAGGCTAGTGAAGACTGCTTTGAATTTGTTTGTATCAAGAAGCTAAAGGCTGTGGCCATAAGTAGGTGCTCTTCTGGCTGCCCAGTGCAACTAAATACTTCCTGGAAACCTTGCTGCTTCCTTCTGATCTCTGGGAGTGGAAGACCAGAAGAGAAAAAATGCAAGAAAATATTACTCTATACAGCCAAAAAGAGGGGCAAGAAGAAAAAGTTCCTTCAATAATAAAAAGAAACAATAAATAATCTAGATGTTTGAAATTTTGGCCTCAACCTTGCTTGTTTCAATAACCATGGATTGGGTATGACACAAGTCCTTCATGGTATATTTTCAATACAACGTACACAGTTTTTACCTTAATAAGAGATGTAAGATCAGAATCAATGAATCAACACCATGATATGCCCCTAAGTTATTTTTTCATGGACAGCAGGTGAGCGGATGTCATTCCTCTGTTTAATCAGGAGTTAAAGCGTGTACAGTAATTCCTTATTTTCACAATATTCCTTCTGACAAAGATAACAACCATAAGAATGGCTCCCAGCTGGCTAAACCTGACGTACAGGTTTTGTTAATAAAAAAATGCATGACTTAATTAATGAAATGGATCTATTAAGACTGTCCCCCAATCAACCACGGTGGCCCCACCTACAGCTGAACTTCACATGACCTATCTTATGCAAAAAGAATTGTAATAACTTGCACTGGAAGCTGCTATAGAGGAAAGGTTGCTATGAAGAAAAAGTATGACTTAGAAATGTATATAATGCCCCTAGAGGAGAAAGCTTAGTATTTTCACTTTTACTCAGTGTTTTCCTTTACAGTGAATAATTGAAACAATTTTGCTAAACTGTGTAAAATTATTTCACAAAGAATAATTACATTTGATCTATTAGCACCTGATACTATCTATTGTCTAAATTGCTTGCATTCAATCCATGAGTAATGTCAACAGTATTAACGTCCATTATGGAAGAATTAGCTGAGTAAAAATAATTTTTAAATGTTCGACATTCTTGTACCCTTTCTCCAGCATAATGCTCAAAAGAAGTACCATTATACCAACATATTCTTGGATTTTTTTTAAGGCATGTCTTTATTTAAGTCTGCAAAATCAAGGTCTTTAAAATCACACACAATTTGCCTGTTTTGTTCTGGCAAGCATAAATCTGTAGCAATCTACTCATTTTACATTCTTCTCTGTTCCCATCTAGCTGTCCCACACTGCTTGGCTGTCCAAATTCACCTTCATCAACTCTGGCAGGCTCAACACCTCTGTCACAAAACCAGTTTTTTTCCCTGCAGTCATAAAGAGCCTCACTGTTACAAACAGAAAAAAGGAACTCTGCAACATTTCTACAGCAAAATTATATACATATATATACACACATTAATTTGATCACACACACACATACATGCCCCGAAGTGAACTAATGCAGCAGCAGATACCTTTTTTTACCTCTCTTGCAGCCTCATTCCTATTTCAAAGATTTCCAAATTTGTGCTTGCCTTTTAGCAGAGGAAATCCCATGAACTGTTTAAGATTACATTCTCACTGAAAGCGATGAATGCCACAGTCTTCTCCAGAATAAAAAGCTACTTTCTCTCCTTGGAATAGTAACTTTACAGTAATTTGGAGGAAGCAGGAGAAACAGTTGGTCATTAAACATTAAATGTATTAATAGGGCACTCACAGCATATGACTCATCTGGAAAGGGCAGTTCTGTACTTGCATTTCAGAAGGACTGCTGCAATACAATAGCTACTGTGATAAATTTAGGTTTATCGCACTTAATATTTAGCAGAATCTAATAAAGAAAACCTAAATCACTGTACTTCCCAAAAAATTCATGACTAGCAGTATTTACATCTTACAGCTAGGGGAATTGAGAGGCAAAGAAAAAACATTCCAAAGGAGGCCCTTCACTTCCACTCCCCAAATGGAGACCTTTAGGACTTGATGTTTACAACTTACAGGGACTTGCAACTCCAGATGAAAACAATGACAAATCAGAACATTCAAAGCAGGAATCCCCCAAGCACTTTAGCAGCATGTATAAAATCATCCACTTCTCCAGAATAACACTGCCCTTGAAGTCCTGCTCAGTTCTCTGGAAACCTCAGACCTGAGGACAGGGGTGAAGCACTTGGCAGCACTCGCTCGTTACATGGCATTGTTGGAAATGGAGCTTCTGCAGAGCTCAGAAAAATGATCAAAAAAAAAAAAGTGACACAGGCTATATAGGATGGTGGCTTGATTAGTAAAAAGTTTTATGTGATGCCCTGGAGTGGAGGGAAAAGTGATTAATGTTACATCTGATACATTAGGAGATAAAAAGAGAGACATAATTCCTAAGGACAGAAATTCTGTTTGCTCTCAAGACACTGTCTATCTGTTCTTTACAGTTTTTTTCCCAGTCCTAGTTGTTCATGATCTGTTGAGCCCTAAAATCATATCACTTTGATGAAAGCTTTGTGCATTTCCTTACTCTGAAGTTCTGACTCATTTAGGTGAGTAGGAGGCAGAATGGCAACAGAGATAAAATGACAGCACCACTTCAGAGCACACTTAAGTCACTGTGAGAACTCTCAAGTCCAAGGTAAATATATCTGTTCATAGGAACTCCAGAAATGGAGACACTAAGAGAAACAGGCATGTTCACTACATCCTGAGCTTTTAGTGTAGACTTTTGTTTTGCCTACTTTGTAGAAAATGAGCTCTTAGTTTTGTCTAAGGAAAAATATTAGTTCACAGGAATCTGAAGAACAGAAACAAAATACTTACATCTAGAGCTAGGGAAAAATGAGACAGTTCAGAAGTCATTTGTAAGAGCAGAGTAGATGACAGGATTTTTTAGATGGTAGACAAAAAGTTTTGGGACACACAAACCAGGTATTTTTCAACAAATGAAAACCAAAATCAGCTCACCAAGATAATCAGAACCCAGAGTCTGAAGTATTTTTATCAAAAACCAGTAACATCTTGCTTATGTCTATGATAAATAAAATTCACTGGCTGTTCAGGTGCAGGCAAGCCTTCAGAGGGAGACTCCAGGAAAAAGAAATAGAGTATGACATTCTCCGAGTAAATATGGTGTGTGTGTGGGGAAGAACTTCAGTTACTGGCCCCACCAAGCCCTGACAAAAGGAATGTGAGAGCTGTTCCCAAGGTGAAAGCAGACAGGCCGAACAATGTGGCTAATGGGATCACATTGAGCTAATGGGATCACCACGACTTGTTTTACTTCTGTTACTGCATGCCAAAACTCTGATTTGTTTTAAAATACATT
Organism: Aleadryas rufinucha; assembly: GCA_013397815.1. NCBI lineage: Eukaryota > Metazoa > Chordata > Aves > Passeriformes > Aleadryas > Aleadryas rufinucha. The sequence continues at coordinate 143,765 of VZTH01011156.1, forward strand.
CTACAGCAGTAGGCTAAATCTTGAGGCATTCTGGAGAGAATTTATGTATCTTCAGGTTTTGAGCCTTTTGTAAAAAGAGTCTACTGGGTAAGAACACTTCAAATTCAGAAATTTGCAAATTGTGAGAGCAGATTCTGTCAGACAAAGAAAAAAAAGAAACACAAGCCTCAAACATGTTAATATCTTATTAAACAGGCATTTAATGCTGCTGCCCTCACACAGACCTGCAGAGGTTACAGACATCTCACACTTGCACAAGCCCCCAGTTGCTATCTTTCGCAAGCCACGCGTAGACAAGAGAACAAATGCAGCCACACTGTAGCACCCAACTCTACTATGGCATGTTCAGATTTGGCAAGTACTGACAACACTTGCGAATGCTGTAAGTAATATTACTGATGTCTAAAAGCTTTGAAAACTTGCTTAGTGCTCTTGATTATGGTATCCTGAAAGAATTCTAGAATTATTCTTGGTCAACACATAAGGATTTAAAAATAAAATTGTACTGGTCAAAATGATCCAGCTTTGGCACCCATAGTTAAACTATTGCTCCAGAAAATTACTGGCTTTTCAAAGGGGTACTTGCAGGTCCCTTCCCAGCTCCCTGTATGCAAACTCAGGTGTCTAAATTTACATATATGAGACTGAAAATTTTGGCCGCACTATTTAACAGGCAGATCTGCTGGGAGGTCTCTTGCAACCAGATTTTTTTAAAGCCTCATATTTATTGGACAGATACTGGCCCAATTCCAATCCACAACTGCAAATCCAAAGAAACAGCTCAGAGCAAACCAGCAGCCTTATTAGCTTTTAAAGATTTCATTTTCAAGAACTCAAGACCCTTTATTGACTAATGAAAGGTTGGGTCCCCAAGCCCACACACTGATGTTGCTTGGAACATATTTTAATCATTTTGGAGTGCTAGCAGCCATCTGTCTAAAGAGCTTTGATCACATAAATGCACTCTGAACTGCAGCTCCTTCCGACTCCAAACCCTGTGCAAAAGCCAAAGGGAACCCGCAGGCATGGCAACTTTGAGACAATTCAAAGCCTTGCAATGTGATAAGGCTGCTTTTATTATTTAGCACATCATTAGATTTAATGACACCACAGATAAGAGATACACTAAAAAGATACCATTGTCATCGCCTATCTTGTAACACCAACATCCAACTGTGACTTTGCTTTGTTTCTACTCAACACTTGTTACTTACTATGCTATTTTAAAAGAATAGTTAAATGAAACAAAAGGATTTCGCTTCCTGCTGCAAACATCAGAAATAGTAAAAAAAAGTACTAACAAAAAATAATAATAAAAAAATAGGACTTTTTAATACTTTCCTGCTTAGTTAAAAAAAAAAGAAACAAAAGACAAGCACAAAAATCCCAAATAATCTACTGTATTTTCAGTTTATACTATTGACTGTTGGGCAAATACTGCTTGCACATACAAGCCTACTTTGACCAGCAGTGAATACAAATTCACATTGAAAAGAGAGAGATGCTTTACAGTTAGAGCTCTTAACATAATATTTATGAACAAATTTTACACAATTCCCATTATTATTTCCTACTTTTGAAAGAATTTGGCTATCTCAAAGCTTATTTCATGGGGATCAGTATTTTTTGTCGTGGTATCTCCTGAATGGTACAGACACATGCTACTAGCTATGGAAGCTTGGAAGCAATGACAGTGTTAAGCATGAAGAAAACCAACTTAAATTACTAGAGTCATGAAACTGCTCTCAAAAATCAAAGCAGAAGCCCTCAGAGAGTGGTAAAAACTGCATAAAAATATCTCTCTTGATGACAGAAGAGACACAGTGGTCGATCCTGTGTCCCAACTTTATTTGCTCCAAAAGCCAGCAACCTCAGTGAGTTCAACCCTGAGATTACAGTGCTTGCAGGTTTCTCTTCATTCTGAGATCTCATTCTTGGCTCTTTGACTCAGGACATCAGCCACCAGTAACCAGGAGAAACTTTTAGCATTGCACAGTATAATAATATACTTTTCAATTCACTAATTGTCATACTAAGTGTAGCTAGTAGCAGTGTGAAGAAGGTGGGAAAAAAATAAATAAACAAACCCTGCACTTCTTTGTCACTCCTGAAAACATTTTCGGGAGGCCATTCTGTAATGCTGATACAGCACAGATTAAGAGAAAAGAAGACAAAACCATAACATGAAATGGCTCAGGTAGTGGAAGAGCTTCTCTAAACTCTTTGCTGTCAAAGAAAATACAACACTGATGATTCACTCAGCATAACTCCCTCCATCTCCTTCTGTGGCTTTTCCTTTCAAACTCAGTACCAGAAAAGCTCCTCTGCTAGTGAGACAGCAGCTCCATATCACTGCTCACATGCCTTTCTTGGTGGTGTTAGGAAAGACGACAAGTGGCTCTGTGCTAGTTCTCCTTCCTGTCATGACCATGTAAACTGCTGCTTATAAAAGCAAACTGTTACTAGTAGGCTACATTTTACTCAAATATTTGAGAGACTTGGAATTGTGCAAATTCCAACAGGCCCACTCATTCACTGGAAATCTGTGGCTGAAACTTCCAAACTGGTCTCTACTCTTCTAAAAATGATTGCTTTCACGTCCATGCTGGAAGAACTACCCATACCAGATGAGTAACACAACATTGTGGAATGCTGGACACAGGTTAAAAACCTTCAGCTACCAAAACACAAAAAAATTGTATCACATTAGTTAGAAAAGCAGTTAGTGAATGGAAAGTTAAAATGGATCTTTTTTTCCAGTAAAAGGCATCAGCATGACATGCATGTATCAATTTAATAAAAGCTCTAAGTTTAAACAGGAATTGAATAAAGAAAATACCTTACTCTTGACTTCTCTCTTTGTGTACACAACAGGTGGGCAGCCCTCTGTTTTGTGCTCTGTGACAGGCACAGGACTTCTCCTGCCACCTGCATTCTTAGATATTCCCAAACAATTTTCCAGCAGTGTTAAGTGTAGAGTAAGAAAAGCAATGTTATGCCTAGCACTGACTGAAAATTGCTTATGTAGAAAGTCTTCTCACCAAAGATTTTTTTATTGGGAAATGTAAATTCCAACACACAAAAAACTGTTGTCTTCCTGTGGCACATTTCTAAGTGAAAAATTTTCTTTCACCTTAATATTTCAAACTGAAATGCCATTTTGTTTCAGTTCTTCAACTGAAGAGAACTGAACTGACACACATCAAAGTCATGATTTTTTGAAATTATTGAATTGACATTTTAACATGAAAACATGTTCTGTGAAAAACCAACAAAAAATGAAATGCCATTTTAAGTCCTCCTGACAATGTTATTACTTTATTTCTAAATATCATATTAATAACAAAAGAAATCCCTTTCATACAATATTTATAGGGCAAGCCAAATTCTTCTTTTACACTTTCAGATTTTCTTTCTAACTTCTCATGGGAAAATCTGTCTTCCAAATAGCTCTTATTACACACATGGTTTTCCTGTGTTTCTTCAACTTGGTCTAGAGAGGGCTGCTTCTTATTCTGTATCTGTTTTCCTTCTCTCATTTTAAAGCAAGATTACCTGCATTTTCATAGTCTCTAAAGGTGTTATGCAAAAGGGTAAAACTTCTTACTCAGTTTATACAAATAAAGCAGCTGAAGCAGAGTTTAGCGATGTGATTAATCTATATTCATCCAGCATTTCAACTTTTCAAAGGCAGAATCAGAATATGTAGCCTTTGGCCACACACCCTTTCTTACCAGGTAGCAGATTTGATAAACCTGCATATGCTCTTTATAGATTCTCCAATTTTGATTTTGCATATTCTTACATTGCATAGAATAGATATTAACTTTAGTGATCTCATCATCCTAACTTTTACAAGTATTTCTACAGGAATTTCATACTTTGTGTTGCTGTCTACTCCAAACTACCAGTAGCAGTCAGTGGGTTGATTGCAAGTAGTTCTTCCAGAGACTTTAAACCTTCCAAGAACTCAATTTTATTATGCTTTAATGACTTTGAAAAACAGTTCCTAGACATCTCTAACTATGTGCTTATTTCAAAAACCATAGAACAAAGTTACACTTCCTAGACTTTTCAGCTCACTGAGAAACCGAGGAAGTCATAACAGAAAATCACATACAGCAGAGGTAAAAAGAAGGTGATGGAATCAGCCAGGCAAAGGACAGCTGTGAACAGAAAGCCAGCAGGGCCCTGTACACAGAGTCGTGAGACCATATCAGCATCCAACGGCAAGGAATTCCTTTCTGTCAAGTAAATCGTTGCTCTTAGAGAAGATCAGAAACTCATGTGAAAAGGCCCATCCCAGCAAAAACGACAAAGCAAATGTTGTTTTAGTTCACATTACCCCATGACAGCAAGTAGGCAGAGAAGTCTGCTCAAGTGTGGTGCAATACAGTATAAGGACCTGTGGAGTACTTCTAGCTTTAATGTACTTGGCACAAAAAGTGACCAGTTGGTCCTCAACTAATTTGAAAAACTTAAGAAACTTTGCCGCTACAACACACCCAGTAACAGCAGTAGTGGAATTAGCATAGTACATGGTACAAATTAAAACTGCATCACAGAATGAATGTGTTAGGTGCTTCAGTCCATATTCATGCTGCCTCCTCAGACCTGCTGCTTAGTGTTTCTATTGGCAAGGCACCTCTGAAGGCCAAGAGCCAGCCCCTGGAAACATTAGGCACAAACATTTCATAAAGTGTAGGTCAGACCAGTCCACGTCTGAGTCAACAGCAGCACAAGGCAATTTGAGTGTACTACATTCTGGTTGCAGGGATGGTGTGAGGTGGCTCATTATTCCATCAGGTGCCTTGGATCTTTGACAGTTCAGTGCTTCCTCTCTCTCAAAGTTTTCATAAATCACTAAAGCTGAGTGGGAAATTGGTTTTCCATGCTAAATTCTTCTTCCCAGTGAGATAGGAAAACTTTCAAAATCATGTCAGGGCAAAAAGCAAAACATTAAAAAGTTTGGGTTGTTTTTTTTTTTTTTTTTTTGGTGTGTTTCTAAATGAATGAGAGACAGAGAAAGCTTAGAGAGCATGCTGATGGCTAAAATATTTCATTGGAAGGCAAAAAAAGGACACCCCTCAGCCCCCAACAGCTTCAGATACTGCTTTGCCTTTTCACTGCCTGCAAAACTGCTGCTGTAAACACCAAGGCTATGGTATATACTGGAGTTTCTCTCCACCGTCCTTTTTCTTTGTAAATGGTCAAATACTAACTGGAGAACAGATGTGAGTCTGGTCTGCCATGCTCCCAAGAAATTTTTCTATCCACTAATTTATTTATAAAGTCAGTCTGTCTGACTATATTATTGTTAGAAAGTTGAACAAATGCAGAAAGTGAGACAATAATCAATTCCAAGCTGGAGAACAAGAAGTCTGGGAATGGGGCAGGGACAGGAGGATAATAAATTCAATAAAGTGTGAAATACACAAGGATAACAAGGGAGGGCTCTGCCTCTACTGCTCACCTGCACCAAGCCACTGAGAAATACAGCCATCTCAGTAGCACCAGTAAAACTTCATGCAGCTGCTTTGGCAATGCAGAGCAGCTCACTGATCAGTCTTCCCCCCTCCAACTGTCTGATCTAGTTCATGAAACAGCCCCCAAACCTTGGACTTTTATCTCCCGTAACACTAACAAGAGCTATGATTGCACAAGCAATAAAGTGACAAAGGGAAAGAAGTCATAGGGAGACAGAGGGGCTTACTAGCCCCTGGGAAAATGCTTATGAGACTACAGAGTGAGAAAGACCCACCCAAAATCCCAATTCTTTTGGGGCTGCAGCACCTCACTGGAAAGTGGCACAAAACAGAGGAGGAGAAGACTGAACACATAGATTCTAAATCCCAGGTCCAAATTACCAGGGTGTTGGCTCCCCTTACCCCCAAAAATTGACTAAAAATTCACTGAAACCTCCATGGGTTGCTGAGAGAAGATGTTGTTTCAACCAATCAGATTTAAAAGACAGCAGTGTTTCTCCACCCCGATTTTCTACTAATTTTAACACTCAGTTCAATAAACAAACATAAAGATGGTCCCCAACTTTTTCTTTGTTATAACAAAAGACAAACAAAAACCTCAGTCTTCCCTTACAGAGTCATTGCTTTCTATATGTTTGGCTGCATCAAACTGGAGCAGGTCAGGTTCCTCCAAAACACATATTACACTGTCTCCCACTGCATATCCAAGTGCCTCATCTCTTCGGTATGAAAAAGAACCTCTTTTGTGCTTGTAAGTGGGAAATTTAATTAGCTCAAGGTTTATGTTTAATGTCAGGTGTCTGAAACTCTTTGATAAAATAGAAGTCATTGCTGCAAGGACAGAGAATACTTAAAACACAACTGCTGTCTTCTCCATGATCTCCCCAAAACTACTCTGCAAAAAGAACAGTGACACCATTACCTGGTCATTCTTCTTAATGACTGTAATTACACCATGTTATGTCTAAAGCAACTAGTACTGAAACAATGACGGCAACTGCCAGAACAGAAGCAAGCAGACAGGATAAAAAGAGCAGGAAAATAAGTCAACGGCCATAACTGAAAAAGCGAGATAAAAAGACAGGTATGAAAAGACCAGTTCTCTGAGGTAAACTGCTGGGACAGGTGCTCAAGGTAGTCTGCTATTGCTTTAGAGGAAGGACTGAGGTCAACACTCTGCTTTAGTGGTTGCAGCTTCCCTAATCCCACTGTAAATGGGTTGCAGTTCATTTGGGCTGGGAAACTGGATGTTAGAGCAGCCCAGTCTTCTGCTACATATCCTGTGCCCCTGAGGGAAAGCTGGGCTGAGAGAACTCTGAAAAAGACTGAGAGATGGCAAAACAAACAGGCTGAAATGTTTGAGCAGGGGTCAGTCAGAGTACAGAAGTCTGACTATTTAGGCAGTTGTATTCTGACTTGCTACTGCAGTGGCTGTGAAGATGAATATTGACTTTTTAGGTAGAAATAATTTATAGTTTTTAATAGCCCTTAAAACTGGAATAAGAGCAACATAATTCTAACAGCAAGAATTACACCATTCTATATCCATACACAGAGTCCATGGAGCATGGTTGAAAAGGCACCATCTGAGCATTATATTCCATAACATCAGTCATGAAACCATAGAATGGAAGTAAATTAAACACACCCAACTGTATTCATAGCTTGAATAGAGAAGTCTTTTTATCCAGGACTAGAAGTAATGGCTTACAAAATATCTTTCTTCATCTATTTCTCCTGTTATAGGGTGATTCAGTTCTGTATTTAAAATGAAAATTGAGTTTGTCCCTGTGCCTGTAAGTCCTTCACTTGGGGAAATAAGAAAAAACCTTTTTGGTTTTCTGCTTTCACATCTATCGATCTCAGTCTTTAAAAGGATAAACTTCCATGTCATTTTACAAGAGACTTTGTGGGAAAAATTTATAGACCTCCATAAAACCAACTGTTATTTAGACCATTTGCTTGTGCCACTTAAACATGAATTTCAAGTATTCCAATTGAATTATTGTAAGCATTGAAACCTGTAGATTTAAATTCTGTTAAATCTCTTCAATAGTTTTTAACTTAAAAAGTGCTACAACTCGTTAGGGAGCAAGAAAACTGCTGGCATTGCTTACAGAGAAGCTACCCATATTAACTGAAAGTTTGAATCTAAAAATATTTATTTCAGGTCACTGTACTTATTAGTACAAGGGGCCTTACTGAAGTTATTCTTCTATTTCATTGATGAGAACCATCACATAACTGTAAAATAAACCATCTTTTTCTCCCATGCTCGCCATAACTTACAGATTCCAATTACTTTGTAACATGATACTGCTTTTGACTGGGATACAGTCAAATTTCTATGAATTTTCTTCATAGTAGCTGGTATGGGGCTACATTTTGGGTTTGTGCTGAAAAAAGTGTTGCTAACACATGGATGTTTCAGTTATTGCTGAGTAGTGTTCACACAGAGTCAAGCCCTTTTTTACTTTTCACACCACTCCAGCAGTGAGCAGGCTGGGGGTGCCCAAGAAGCCAGATAGAGACACAGCTGGAACAGCTGACTCCAACTGGCCAAAGGCATATCCCATACCATATGGTGTCACACTCAGCATATGAATCTAGGGGAAGAAGGAACCTCATTATAAAATTGGACAGATCACATAACTGAAAAATATGCAAATAAAGAACTTGTGATGATGTTCAAACAACAGAGGTATGTGAGAAACAGGTAGTGGGATTAACACTCCCATGAACTTCAAAACTGATTATTTGGATACAGCCTTCTTTGGTCCCTAAGAATCTTATGATTTGTATTAATCTCTAGTTTAAAGAGCACTGTGTTGAAACAATTACATTAGTAAGCTAGAAACTCGATGCTATTCCTAACCGTTATGCAAATTTTCATTTCTGATATGTATTTTTGAGTTAGTATCCAGAAAACACAATTTTCTTTTTGAAACCTGATGCAGAGAAAACACAAGAAAAATAAGCAGAAGCACAGAACTTGCCAAACTTTATTTGTAGCCAGCTTCTTCTCCCCTATGTATCTGAATTAGATTCTTCCTCCTTTTAAATTCCATTTCACTTCTCTGTCCCTTCTAAAGAAGACTGAAATTGTTCTGGGATATTTTTTCTTTTCAGAAAGTCAAAATTCAGAGGGAAATCGATGTTTCATCATTAAATCTGCTCAGTTTAATTTTGGTTTAGGCCATTCAGGCTTTTCATGACGCTCCAGTTTCAGTTAGGATTCACTTTTCACTTCACCTGAAAAAAAGTGGTTTACAACAAATGCTTCTTTTGCAGCTGGAGGAAAAAAAAAGAATGTCTTCAAACAGCAGCAGCTACCAGATCAGAGGATTGTGGAATAATCAGATTAGAAGTGATCACTGGCAGTCTCTGGTCCAACCAATCTCCTTCTCAAAGTTATATCAATATGAGATCACACCATGTTGCTCATGACTTTAGCACTTTAGACACTGGAAATCTCCAAGGATGGAGATGGTAAAACCTCTCTGGCAACCTGTTCCAATGATGGACAGCTCCTGTGGTGAATAAGCTCTCCCCTGTAACCTGTCTGAAACTCTCTTGTTTCAACTCAAGTCAGTTGTTTCTCACCCTGTTGTCATGGAGCACTGTGAAGAGGCCGTCTTTCTTGACAACCTCTACACAGACTCTGTCAGGCTGCCACTAAGTCTCCCTGGAGCCAACAAAGAAAGGAATATCTTTTCTTTCCCAGGCTGTACAAGAGCAGTACCCTTGGTCTCTCTTTACATTGCAAATGCTATGGCTTCCTGACCGTACCAGTTGCCATCTGTCAAACTTTTTCCAATTTACAGATGTCTTACTTTTACTGGGGACCCCAAACTGGATGAAGTCTACTAGATACCAAGAATCTTTCCTCTGGAGAAAATAAAAAGAGTTTGGTTTTTTTTTCCCCTGAAAGTCTCCACTTGTTTCCTTCCTCTAAGCATGCCTGTCTGTACTTACTTCACACATACAGATATTCTGGACCTAAATATCTCTCCCCTGATTTTGTACACTAAAATGATACTTTGCTTTTCCCGGATTATACTAATGCTAGTGAAAGGCAGATTGGTATAAAAATGCACATTTTAATGTTATTGTTTACACATGTATGTATCCAAAATAGCTAATATATGCACACAGTCATTACTTTTGTGACCAAATCCCTAAAACGTAATTGTGTGTTAAGGCACAAGTACAAGTGATGTAGGTATCACCAGCACACTTTAATGTGAGCCTCTAGTTTTTTGGTTTTCTTTGTAGTTGTTGGGTTTTTTGTTCTGTTTGTTTGTTTTTGTTTTCTTAAGTTTCCTTCTTCTAAGTTAAAGGATGATGTAGTGTCCGGGTTCTGGCCAGGACAGGGTTAGTTTTTGCAGTAGCCAGGAGGGGGCATGGCTATGACCCAGAGGATATTCTATACCACCTCATGTCATTTTGCAGTGGTGGGGAGAAGGGAGTCTCTTCTGGGGAGAAGGGGTTCCTTCCCATGGGGGTAGTGTGGCTGTAGTTGGGTTGGGGTGAGAACTGTGCATGTGAATTACTCTCCCTCTTTTGTACAGTTTTGTTATTAATGTTGTAGCTGTTACTGTTTGTTTTCTTGTCTCATTGCTGTTTCCAGTAAATTGTTCTTATCTCAACCCCTGATCTTCACCTTTTGTACCTCCAATTCTCCTTTCCATCCTGTTGCAGGAGAAGTGGGAGGGGGAAGAGGGGAGTGAACAACTGGCATGTGGTTTGGAGAGTCTCTGTGGGAGCACAAAATTGGGGAGTATCATTCCTAAACCACGACTCATAGAAATCTCAGTTAAAAACAGGAGAAAAAGAATAAAGTATGAGAAAATAATTTTTCTAAGGCTAGGGAAGGTCTAAGAGCAAAAGGAGAATAAGTCACCAGATGACCCAAAATTCTTAAGCCTCTGTAATGCTGGCACCACACAGAAGACAGAAAGTGTGAGAATCTGGCAAAGAAATGAGAGAACAGTAGGTGAAGGGAATGTGCACCCTGCATTGTCACATTGCAGCTTTACAGTTCAGATGAAGATTGGCGCATGTGCAGAAACCTATATTTTGCTCACTGGGGAATCCTGAAATCCAAAAAAGAGCAGTAACTCCAGGGAAATGCAGTCTTGAACAGCAAATCATATCGCTAACTCACTTGGATCAAAGCAGCAAACTTCCACCTCATTGCAAAAACGGACTGCCTAAAAACACTCTCACTGCTTATTCTAGACTACCATAGCATGGCAAGCACTATAAGGAAATAAAAAGACCCAGCAGACATCTATACATATGTCCCTTCCACATACAAAACAGAGTGCAAATTTTCATTCATTTGGGATGGCCTGGGAAATGCACTCTCTACCTTGTGACTCATAATTACTGTGGCCATCCCACCCTTGGCCCAATACAGTCCCCAAAGCTTTATCCATATATATTCTTTTGTCTCATGTGGCATGTGTTCAAAGTACTGTCACACTGCTGGATGACAAGGGCTGCAGACATTCACATAACTTAAAGGAAACTGCAACCAAAATGTTAAGAAGTTCGTAAGAACACCCATAATGGTGCAATTAATTTCTAATCAAGTCAAAAGACAGGCCTGAGACATCAAATGTTGCTGCTTATGCACTTACAGGAGTCCTTGTTGCCTTTTACGTCCCTTGCAGGTTCAGCTCCAGGTGGCCTCTGGCTTTTCAAGTCATGTCGTTGTATGCTTAAGACAGTGTTTCCATACAGAGAGGTTGTGGACTCTCCATACTTAAAGACTTTCAAAAACCCTCTGGATGTGGTCCTGGGCAACCAGGTCTCGGTGGCCCTGCTTGAGCAGAGGTTGGACAAGATGACCTCCAGAGGTCCCTGCCAACCTCGACGAGTCACTCTGTAGGTCCACTTCAGAGCACATTAGCCTCCAGAACAGGGAGGTAGGTAGAAGATAAAATATTCTACTTTAAATGTTATAACTTGTATAAATCAGTAGTGATACAATAGTTCTTGACCCAGGGGATAATCAGGTGAGCATTTCCACACCTTATGGATAGATTTTGCAAATGCCATCAGCCAACTTACAGTGAAATTCTGACAGTTCAAATTAAGAGCTGTAAGTTAATAACATGATAGATGTTAATGCTGATTCCTGCAAGGCACTATTGTTAATATTTCTGAGATTTAAACCATTTACACAAGTAAATGGCAGTTGCTGCCTACTATACTTGTTAAACATTATGTGTTAGTGCAAACTTGATAGGCTATGCCAAAAATATAACCCAAAAATCAATGAAAAGTCTCCTACAATGTGTATAGACCAATACAAGCAAATTCTTAATTTCTGAAATATCAATAAAAAATTGTATTTCAGTTTTTAAATTATTTTACAAAACCCATTTAAATGTTTGGTTTTTTTTTTTTTTAAGGGCACCATAATAAATTCTTTCTAGCTTGGTAAATCATACCATAATTTGTGCACATACTAAATGCTGACCAAATTCATTAAATGCAATAATCTCAAATAGCTTGGGGTTTCTATTCACTGTTAACAGGCTTTAAATAAATACCTATGAGATTTAGGAACAAAAGTTGTTTTTGAAACTTCCCTCCAAGGTTTTAATAAACTTAATGAGAAGGGGAAACTCAAAAAACCTCTAGAAACCTGAGTATTTTTCACTTGTGAAGGCTGAAACACTGAAAACATACACAGTTCCGCTATTGCAAATGCTTTTTAGACATAACTAACTAGTCCTCTTTATTTCCAATGAGTATAGTATTCACACTATATTTATTATTTACCTCTGTAGCCCACATCCCTCATCACAGACATTCAGCCTTCAGATTCACAATTTTCTGCTGTGTTGATGCCAATTCTCCTGCCTTTAACCTGCTGGCAGCTCTGTATCCCCTCTCACACAGGAGGTCAAGATGAAATGAGAGCTGTAACCCAACATCACTCCATAAAACAATCTAACTCCTTCACTGGACCACACAGAGCTTTTCCTTAGGGACTAAAACCCACTGATGCATGCAAATGTTCAGTGTAGCCCACCTAAATTAATGAGAATGGGTATTTCTCTCATTCTACATACTGCTACAGGACATAAGGAATTAAAGGCACATATACTGGGGTTGAAGAAGAAAACAGTCTTTTAGAATTACAGATTTAATTATTTTAAAATCTATATTGATTAAGTTAGGTATGTGCAAACAAACAGGGAAGAAACAAATATTTATGTAAACTGGTTCTTTTGTCCATGTGTTTTTAAGTTATCACATTGCCATAGCACAGCTTTTTAGTGTGAAAATCAACCAGCATCAACTTCTCCCTTCCCTTAGAAGAAACTAACACAGAATTCAGGTGAAAAGAAAGGGACTCCTATTTTAAAGAGATGGTTGGTGAGCAGTAAAGCAGAAATGCAGACTTTGATTCATTGATGTATTCACATTTTTCCAACAAATACCTATTTGATTAGGCGATTTCCTCACTCAGTCAGACATAGTACAGAAAATTTCCCCTATGAGTCACTCATTCATATTAGAATCAATCATTTTACCTGTAATAAACACGCAATGTTTGGATTTCTTCTTCCAGTTTTTTGCACTGTTGAAGAGCAGCTTCTTTTTCTTGTCGCAAAGCTATCGATTCTGCCTGTGAAATGATAAACAACCGATAAACAGTTTATTCAGAATATCCATAGTTCTTTTAAAACATATCAATCTGTGCAATCATTTCAACCATCGTAATTGCACATGTAGAGTTATACTGTTATGTAACATGGTGTTGTGGTTTAACCCCAGCCAGGAACTAAGTACCATGCAGCTGCTTGCTCACTTCCCCTTCCTCCCACTGATGGCATGGTGAGGAGAATCAGGAAAGAAAAGAAAATCGAACTTGTTGATTGAGATAAGAACAGTTAAATAATTGAAACAAAGTAAAAGATAATAATAATAATGATACTAACACTAGTAAATGTAATAAAAAGGAGAGAGATAGAGGGAGATAAATCCCAAACCAGACAAGTGATGCACAATACAACTGTTCACCTGCTGACTAATGCCAAGCCTGCCCTTGAGCTGTGATCACACCCTTTCCTGGTAACTCCCCCCATTTTATATACTGGGTGTGATGTTCTATCACAGAGAACATCCCTTTGGCCACTTTGGTCAGTTGTGCTGACCATGCTCCCCCTCAGCTTTTTGTGTACTTCCTCACTGGCAGCACATGAGATACTGAAAGTCCTTGACTTGGGGCAAGCACCACTTAGCAACATCTAAAACATCAGTCATCAACATTATTTGCATACTGAATCTAAAACAGAGCACTGTACCAGCTACCAGAAAGAAAATGAGCACTATCCCACCCTATTTAATTCTTACGAAATATTCTTTCTTTTTCTAGCATTGGAATTGCTTCTAGTTTTTTTTTCTCTAGCAGAATTATGTTTTAAATGGCTTCTCCCACGTATATAGTAAATTTTTTGAACAGCTAAGATTAGAACTCTTCAGTTCAGCCAAGTGGTTATCAGCAAACATATTTCTATGATACATATGTGTTGCTATACTGCAAAACTGTTGACCAACATATGGAAAGTGAAGCAAGGCCCTTGGCCATGAACTACTGACCCATGACTCCTGGTCTGCACACAGCTCCCTGGCTGTTACAGGCAGTTTCCATGGCGGCAGATCCCGGCTGATGTTAGCAGCAGAAGAGCTGCTGGATAACCAGGACTCTGAGTAGTGGGAGGCGATGAGCCAGCAGGGAGTGCAGAGACTGACACCAACAGCACACACTGGGATCTGGGTGCATTCTCACCCAGGATCTGGTTTACAGAGGGGTGAGGGAATCCCTGAGCAATCACTGTGACCTCTCATCTGTGAACCCCACCGGATGCTCCTCCTCCCATCCTTGATTCACACTGAAGGGAGTGTGACTCATGACCATTATGGAAATTGCAGCATGTGGCTTGTAAGTCAGGAAGGTAGCCAGCCCCAACAGGCCTTATGGTTAAAGAGGAGGTAGGGAGAAATAAGTATTCATGCATATTTAATATGGGTCTATAGCTTAATCACGATTAATTTTAAAAGTCCAGTTTCAATAGCACTGCAGAACTGCCTTGAGGGCCCTGGTACCATATAAATTATCTTTAAATCAGTGGATGACTTATTGTTGTAACAACAAATAAGATCAGGCTTGCACAGCAATTCCTTGACACATGAGCCTGAGCATTGGGCTGTTTTCCAATGTTTTTAATTTACGGTGTAAGTTATTAATTGTACAAATTGTAGAGCCCTTAACCAAGAGGCACATGTGTGAGAAATGCCGGCTGTGGATTCTGCCAACTCTTCAGGACAGTGTTGTGGAAAAGTTTCTTGGTAAATTAAAGACCTGTTATATGAGCTGCAAACCCATGAAGGCAAATGCACATAGTTCAGCCTCTAACTCTGCCAAACTCACTGTATAATCATGAACAACTCTGCCTGTATGCCTCAAAATCTCTTTCCTAAAACAGGGCTCCCACTTGCTTCTGTTTCCTGTTTGTCTCTTAAGACTGTAAGTCTTCAAGGCAGGTGTTTTACTGTTTACTGTCAACTCCCAGTCACCTATGGGCAATTCATTCTGCTGGTTGATTAATCATGTTCTGGATACTTGGCTGATTCCTGGCAAATTTTATTGAACACTGCATTGCACAAATGCAGCTACACAAGCAGTTTCTGAACCGTGCTGCTTGGTGGGTCATGTTGCACCCAGGGTTTTGCACTGCCCAGGTACAGGACCCACTGCTGTAATTGCTCCTGTGAGAGACATCCATAAAATTTTAACAGGAAGTTCCCTAGTGAATAAAAACTTTCTTACTATATGGGGGGCGTTCCTTCAGCTTTAAAAGCAGAAAGCGTTAATGTTTAACGTCTGAGTGACAGTGGTTTTGGCTTTCTGATACTGAAAACAATGTACTGGATGCTGGCAAGCCTTACCTTCTGTCAGCAAGAGGTTAAAATCCTCTGCAGGTGAGCCTCTTGCCTGGTGTAGCTTGCTGCCTTGCAAGCAGAATTCACAGAACACAAGATGTTAGCCAAACCAAGCTATTTTCTGTAATTACACTGTTCTTTAGGTGAAACAACATTCTTAAAAATTGGAAAACATGCTTGAATCAAAGTAGGTGGTTTGTTCTAGAGGCCAATAATTAACATCCTTGCCAATTTTCAGTGTACTGTGAAGTGTGATTGAAATGGTAGACTGGAAGGAAATGTTTGCAGCTGACACACCTACTCAGAGAGATTAACGGCTAGTCTCTTTGGAGAACTATCATAAAAAATACACCTAATGTTCCACTTGCCTTTCAGGACAAGAGTCAGCGGCACTAGAGTCTTAGGACTATTATTTATGTCAGTTTTTCAGCAGAAAAAACTGCACTGATTTGACTGGGTTTGCATCTGGGTTTGCACCAATAAAAATAACAGCAGAATCAGGTTCTCCGGATTTAAAAAACCAACAAATCCAAGAGCTACAAAAACTGAGGGGAATAAAAACAGACATTTATTAGACTCCTCAGTAACTTCTAGCGGAGTTGATACTAGGAAGCTCCATGAGACCAACAAAAATCCAAGCACAAGAGTCTCTGGGCACAGCATGTAGCCGTGCGACAAAATGACCCATTGTTCACAGGCCTGAAGGTTAGTAAACACAAATAAATGAGTCAAATATCCTCCCAAGGCAGAGATGTCTTCCTTCACTAGAAGAAGGAAAGCAAAACAGTGCCCATCACAAAGTTAAATTGCTAACTAAAATAATGACGTCTGCTCTAACATAAAGAATTTGGAAGACTCCTAAATGTATACTGAAATCCATCCATAGTGCACATGGCAAAAATCCTGCATGAGCTCACCTCTAGTAATAACAATAGCTGCTTGAGAACTTTTTAACAAAATATTGTTCCTCTGGAAAATGTCAAGCTGTGGAAATCAGAACTTTTTGCAGAAATTGATTTGTTTTGATTAAATTGTTTTGGAAGGTAGGGTAAAGAAGCAGCAAGAAGAAGAAGAAGAAGAAGAAGAAGAAGAAGAAGAAGAAGAAGAAGAAGAAGAAGAAGAAGAAGAAGAAGAAGAAGAAGAAGCAGAGGAAGAAGAAGAAGAAGAAGAAGAAGAAGAAGAAGAAGAAGAAGAAGAAGAAGAAGAAGTAGTGAAGTTCCTGTTTAACCCTGAAAGGGTATTCTGATCACTTGGACACTGTGAAAAACCTTTCTGAAGATTTTGTTTTGTCCACAAGTTCCTACACTTTCTTATTTGGTTTAATCCTGCAAAGGAGAATTCTTGTTTCTTTAATTTCCCACTTTGCATTTGAGCAGTTATTTGGTGAAAATTTAAATTTTCCAATTAAATGTAAAATCTAATTGCTACCTTATCGAACTTAAAATAGCCGATGTCAACTAAAGAAAATCTCAGTACTGATCTTTTTGATGTTGCTTTTTCTTCAAAACATTTAAAGGAACAATGTTATGTATTTTCTCACCACAAAGTCCGGAAAAATACAAGATATAAGCAAAGGAAAACAGAGGGTAAAACTTGTTTTTATCTTTTCCGAATTCCTCTAGGGCAAACATGAGCACCCTCAACTCTAATCTAAATTGAAAGAGGTAAGAACACGCAACATCCTATGCTGTCAGGTTCCCTTTGGAACCTCACCTTTGTGTGAGAGATGGCTTTTATAAGACTTTTCAACATCCAACAGAAGGGAAAAAAATCCAATGAACTTGACTAATAAAGTTTCATAGCTTTATTTTTTAACTGATTTATTTTCTCATGCATTTATAGACAGCACATCTATTCCTATAGCTATATCTATATCTATATCCATATCTATCTATAGATATATATTTGTAATGAGTACTTATTTTTCCTTTCTGAGGTAGGCTAAACAAACAACCACTTTTGTTATCTCTCAGTAAGCAGGCTCTTCATCACCCTGATCAACTCAAACACATCTCTCCTTAGTACTCTGTACCAATGCCAGTGGAAACATCTTACCTGACACATTCTTGCACTCTTTTTGCTCACAGTCACCCTCCAGCCTGTTCTCCTGCACACTGGTATTACCCAATTGACAGTGGAAACTCTTATTCATCATGAAAATATAATACCTTACACTTGGCACCATAATTCCACCCCACTGCTTTTGTTTTTCCGGTACTTGAGGCCATCTCAATCCTTCTGCAGTTTGAACCTACTTCATATTAATATCCCCACGTCTTATTAAAAACAACTACCAGCTCTGTCTCATCAAGCAATTTTGTTGGTACACTGCTGCTCTTCATGCCAAAGGTTCTCAATGACAGCATTAAAGAAAACTGGTTCAGAACCAATTGGTAAGAAATTGGAGATAAATTCCACTACTGAAATCCTTGGACCTTAACATTTCTTCCTTCAAAGCTGTTTGCTGCTGCCTTCCTGCTAACTAGTTCCTTATTGCCTTTGACTAATCCCTCATCTCCTTCATGGGTACATGACATTTTGCAGACAGACATGAGCTAAACGTGCCCATTCTTCCAAACAAGAGACGCTGGGTGAACCCAATTAACAGCATGCAGCATTTCCCACATTAAGCTTGTGCCTGCTTGTAAAATAACAATATACACATTCCCCACTGTAATTAATAATTTTCCATATGGCACAACCTATAAGCTTATGTGTCAGGTTATATTTAAAAAGTTTCCTTGTCTAAATAACCAGTTATCTTACCAAAGAAGAATTCTTGCATGATCTTTTTTGTGTGAAAACTGTACTTCAATTCACTCTTGATGGATCCATGCTCTAAAAACATTTTCCTTCCAAATTTACTCTGAAGTATCACAATAAAGATTAACTGGTCTACAGTTGTCAAAATCACATTTTTTGCCCTTCTAAATATAGATGCTGTGTCTGCTAATTCCCTGTCACATTACACTACACACAGCCTTGTAATATTTAATAAAAAACTTTACTATCATTCCTGAATTTCAGGTACCAGCTCTTTCAGAACTGGGGACGGAAACCATCCATTAACTCAATGCGAGCACAATAATCTCTTGAACAGCTATGATGTACTCCATTTGCATACATTCACTTTTCTTAACCCTTGTCCTCATAGCTGGCATCTTCATTGCTCAGTGCTGAGAGAAACAAAAATTAAAATCACACACTTTGAGACCTAATACAGATTATCCCTGATCTCCATGCCATTCTCAGACCATTCTCAGTGGCATATTTCCTTTTTCCTTGTTCTCACTTCAGTTGTTACACTATTGTTTGTTTTAATTTCCTTTCCAAGGGCAAATTTAGCTTAACCTCAGGCAATTTTCATTCGTCTTTTTATCTCCTGTTTTCTAAGACGTAACTTCCTTGCTTAATAAGTACCCTTCTTGTGGACAAGTTATTTTACTTTATTTGTATGGAAACGATAACTGACTCAATTAGAATGGGCACCCTTTCTACCCAGTGCAATTTCCCTTGGCTTGACTGAGATATGTGTTAATGCACGAGTATTTCTTCACTCAGTAACAGTCGCTACCGACATCTTGCTTTCTACTGACACAGGATATTCCTGTGGATTAGAAAAAGGTTGGGTGAGAAATGTGGGGAGCGTCCAAGTTCATTTCTACAATTTATGGACTCAGTCATTTACATTTTGTAGAGCTGCAATGGGGAAAAGGGGGAAAATGGCAGTAAGATATCTTTCCGCTCTTGGTCCTACGTTTTCTGGCGGCTGAAATGGAAACTAGCCTCAAACAGACAAGAGAGAATTGCTCCCATTTCTTGTGAGGCAGAAGTATGTTTCTGCTTATATTAGCAGGCTAGCTGGATAGGAACGGCTCAGGTGTCTTCTCAGGCCAGCAGGAAACAGGGAGGGTAAACAAAGGTTTCTTTCATTCTGAATCAGAATGAACACGCAAAAACCCCCCAAATCTGGAAAAAAAATTTTAAACAACTGAAGAAATATTTTAATCTTACACTATTTTTAATACTTTTACATTTTACAGATCATGTCACTAAGAGAAATATGTACTGCCTGATAGAGCAGGTCATGTTTTGACACATATGAGATCCAACTTCCAAACATTCTGTTATTTTTACATTAGCAGCTGCTACTTAATGCAGATTACAACAGCTCATCTTATTTTCTATATCGAAGTGTCAACATATCAAACTGTTTCACCAACAGAAGTAGGTGACACTTTGCTCTAGAAAAGAATATAAGCACTTGTCTCATTAATTAGGGGATCAGAGGTTTTCAGGGTCAAGAAAAAGACTCCAGCTAACATGAGAGGACTGAAAATGGCTAGCACTATAATAACACACTAAGCAATCTCCTTTTTTAAAAAAAATCACAGTGCTAACGTGTCAAATTGTTTCATTACAATACAAATAGGGGACACGTTGACCTAGAAAATTAGATAAAATGTTTCAACTTGTATTTAAGTATCAGCTGCCTTTGATGATTTTAAAAATTAAAAGGTAAAATTAGAACTTACTTTAGTAGATGTTATAAAATATTGACACATCATGAAATACATAATTAACAATAATAAGTCCAAATTTAAAATGTAAAAATTAAATGTTTTATTTTTGAAGTTTGAAATGTAGGTTTCAAAATTCACCAAATAAAACTTCCGGGAGATAAACTGAGCTGGAAAAGTTTAGAATACTAACTGAAATTATTAGAAATTCATACAAAGTTGTTTCTCAACACACGATTTTCTGACAGAAATAGTTTTTACTAAACCTATCTTAACTTTGAGTAAATGGAGCAACTGTATTACTGATCCCTGACGGATCTGCACTGCTGTGGAGGATCAGTACAGCTAGAAAAAATACAATGAAGAACCAGCTGAGGGTTATTTGTGTGTGTGAATTTCAGGGTAACGGTGGCAACTGTGGGAATTCTAACAGCCTTTAAGTTGCAGCCCTCCCCAGCCCTCTGCCACAGCCACACCCAGGTTGACATACCCTTTGGGCACAAAGGAAAGGTATCTCAACAGCAAACATGACCTTTATGAGTTCGCAGCAGGATGAAACAATTAACCATAATAAGATGTTACTCTATGATCTAATACTATTGTTGGTCCAAATAAATATCTGTTAATGAAACTTTTTTAAAATAAAAAGTATTGTTTCACTGCATTGTGAAGATACACTGGTTTAGATGGAAGTATTTCTGAGGAATGTCAGACAGGATTTCTGACAGAAGAGAGAACTCCTCCCCAGCCATCTGATTAGGTTATTTGTTTTGAATGCAGAAACGTAATGCTGAGTCCCAGCTTCTTGCATTAACCCACTGTGGGCAGCCTGGTGGACTCCTCCCAGCGAGAATGCTTCCCTGCTCTCAAGTCATGTGAATTACCCATGTTTCTGGTGACTATCATTGTCTGTCTTCTCTCACCACGACTGATAAAAACGTTTTCTTATTAAATGGCTAGGTATGTGAAAAGCAGATCCACCTAGGGATGCACCATGGAAAAGGAGATGAACTCCAGAATTCAGCCATTAAAATGTTTGAGGGTGCCAAACTTGGATCAGGGAGCTCATATTGTAACCCTGTAATCTTCCTTTTAGTCCAAAATGGAATTGTCACTTTCAAGAAGTGTTGTGCTTCAAGTCTATCTTATGTCACCTTCATCAACTCAGCCTTTATGCTATCCCTAATTTAATATTTTTAAGAAGTTTTTCAGAAGACTTGTAAAAGATGTCATTTTCTCTGACATTCAGACTCTTGTCTCCATCACAACAAATTCCCCAGTGAGGATACATTACTATACCAGATGAACATTGCTTTCACAGTTGTTCATTTCTAAGAGATCCTGTTGTGACTGGGATGACAGCAACAGGTCACAACAAATACTACAAAGATTGTGCAATTAGAAAAAAAAAAATCACACCAAATAGCTTTTTACTGCTCTGACAAAGAAAGAACACAATAGCAATTTTGTCCAGACTAGATATATATATGATTAATTTTATTACAATAAAAGCAAACAATATCAACTAATGATTGAACCATTATGCCTAAGATGTGATGTGTACTTGTACTATGTGGTCACACCATACTGGGAAGAAGCTCACTGTACCAGCAGTATTTAACAAGCAGTTTACTCTTTTTTGGGCACATCTACTGATGTGCCCAAACAAGCACATATTACAGGCAGATTTGCCCAGAGAAGTGGGCCCATCCCTGGACGAGTTCAAGGCCAGGCTGGATGGAGCTCTGAGCAACCTGGTCTAGTGAAAGGTGTCCCCACTCACAGCAGGTGGATTAGATGACCTTTAAGGTCCCTTCCAACCTATGATTCTATAATCCATTCAATCATCACATTATGTGAGAAAGTATCTATGTGAAATGCTCATGATAAGTTTCAGTGAGAATTAAGAATTTGCTCATCTATTCTTAGATATGATGTTGAGACAAAGTTCCTTCATCATCTGCAGTATTATTCTGTAATACCTTATACTTCTTCCAAGCAGTATACTGATATACACAAAATTTCAGGAAAAATTAACTATTCAAAGGACAATCCAAGGCATGTGATAAGACTGTGAGACTAATACATGGAACCATTTTATTGTAAAGAATGATTTATGGAGTGAGGATGATTCATTTGGAATTCTGCCCTTGTGAGGTTGACACAAAACTGCAATTGACTTCCCAGGGTCAAGATCTCATTTATGGTTTCCATTTGTTTGCATACATAGGTAAAAACCCCAGAGATACCATCATACATACCTACTGTGCATATGGATAACTACCTAATGACACTGCAAGTCTTATTTCAGGTAAAATATAACCATAGTGGACAACAAAAAGGCCCCTGAAAACTTCCGAGGATGACAGCTCCAAAATACACGCTCGTAGCTGGACTGGGCTTTGCACATAAATAACGCCATGTGCAGAGATGCTGACCTTTTAGTAGGAGGGATTTTATTAAGAACACAAGCTAGGGGTGCTTTAAAGAGCAAATAGATAGGTCTCCATATACAGATAGGTAGATACTTGACTCACTACTAAATCACAATGTACACTGTGAAAAGAACATAAAAAGGAAACAATCAAGAAGACTTTGTTTTAACAGAGAAAGAAAAAGCCATTCACGACAGCTATTTCTGCACAGTAGCCATGGCTTTACAATCTATATGAAAATAACACATGCAAGTTAATTTCTTTACTTCTCAGATTAAATACTGTTTACAGCTGTGAACTTGTGGAAAGGGAACATTCCTTCATGTTCTGTAATTCAGGTTTGGCCTTGGTGACATCATGCACTTTTTTTCGCATCTAAAAATCAGTTTGGAAAATGCAAATTCAAATAAACTACGGAAAAACATCATCAATACAGAGAAACTTGTCTTATTAGAAGGTAAAATAAAGGATATTGTCTTGGGCATGGTGTAAGCATGTACCCCTTCATGGCTGCATAGGTAACTGGACTGGAAAACAGATACATCCCCTTTAAGACATATCAGGTTACCAAACATAAACTTAAAACAAAGGATAAAAAACATTACTGATTTACTTTAATAATAGGCATGTTCCCCTCAACTCTGAGAGGTATGACTTTATAACATGAAGATGATTGCACTATACATGAAACTTCACTGGCAATCTTAGAGAAAATCAAGAAGGAAACAACTGTGTAGGCTGGAGAGAGCTGAAGAAACCTTCCAGGTGGTGCCTGAGTCCTACTGGCAGGTTACTCTGGGAAAGCTTCAAATGTCAGCACCCACGATAAACCCATTGTCCACAAAAATTACTTTGGCCACCTATGATTTCAAGTCAGTATCTGCCACAAACAGCAAACTGTCAGCACAGGATCCAAAAGGTAGTGTAATGTTGTCTCAGAAGCTTTGTGGTAACAAAGACCCTATTCAATAAAAACAACTTTACCCTCAGCCCCAAAAGTGTCTTATCCACTTTGGAGAGGAACTGAACTGGCAGAGTAACAGAAGAAAGTTCGTATTACAGCCAGACATGTTTTATCTGTGCAGCAGCCAGAAACTGTGTGCTCTCAGGGCTCTCCATCTGGCACATTTCTGAGGCTCCGCTAACAGACCCCAAACGATCACAGGACCCAACTCTGTATTGCTAAAAAGAACAGACCAGAAACTATGCTCCAACCTTGAGTTCCATTGGTGTGACCTCACTCATGTTAAAAAAAGTCCAAAGTTCTCTTCCATGCACCCCAAAAAGGAAGGGCTGCTAACACCAGACTGTCAAAGGGCAATAGGCCCTAGTACATAGTATCGTTTGAAAGCATCGTCTGGGAGAGTGGGTTAAAACCATGCCAGGGAGCTCTCTAAAAGAATGCATGAATGGTTGCAAGCCACTGTGCAAGTCCATGCCCTGATCCTATTTTTGTTACTAGTCTAGGCACAGATAACTGGTCCTGTCAACTAATAAGGGCTTAATAAACTTGATCAAGGTTGATAAATCAGACTTTCACTCCCAGGAGGCTGGTGAGGTACTCTTAACTATTCAGCAGGTGTCACCTGTCGTCTTCCCCGGTCTTAAAATCAGAGCCAAACACGGTTAAAAGGGAGAAGGGATTTACCTCGATATTTATTTAAGGATCCTTAAGGTGCACTCTCTGTCCAGGTGGAATGCACTGAGCAGCACACACCGAAATGCACACACACGACACATCACATATACAGTTATAGGCCTTGTGAATTAGCATATCTATCAAAGACTCCCCAATGAGAGGCTCGAGTGAACTCCTCGTCCGAGGAACCTTCCCCCTGGATGGGCCTATCTTAGTTTACAGCATGTGTTCTGGAGAGGACCTTGGTGTCTGGGGCTTTCTGACCCCCAGCTGCGAGGCTTCCAGGATGATTGGTCTCCTGGCTTAACGGAATATTGGGTCTATGCTAGTTATCAAACCTGAGGAATTAAAAATATGTGGGCTAAAAGCACTAAGAATACATAAAAGCTATATAAAAGAGTATATAAAAAGGGGTATATAAAAAGGCAAAAAATCATCATGGCATCACACCCACATCTCCATTCCAAGGATTCTAACTCTTCCTCAGGCAAATCTTTCTAACTTTTCTTCATCACTCAACCTCTACTGCAGACTCCTCCTTATAGTAAAGTCCTTGGCTTTGACCAGCCATTGAAGATGTCATTTCATTGCTGTTTGAACTTAGTTGCCCTTGTCACCTCTGATTTCAGTGTGACACCAGTCCAACAGAAAAGTCCAACTGAGACACTCTGCAATATTTCACAAGGCTCTTTCCATAAGAAACTATGTAAATTGAAATCATTCATGCTCTGTAAGAGGGGAAAAAACAGCATGCAAGGCAGTAACTTGAGGCAAAAAGGAGTTAACAATTCACGCTTCAAAGCTTATAACACATGCTAAGTGATAACACTCTCCAAATGATAACACTTCACGCAAAGAGACAGAATGACTGTTACCTCCTCACAGACCATACTACTGCAGAAGGCAACAGTGTCTAATCCCATTATCAGAATTTAACTAAAATTCTTTCATAAAAGCCATGAGTCTGTAGAGGACTAAAAATATGAATTGGCCCAATTACGTCATATTAGTCTTCCAGGATTTGGAAGGAAAGGCAGGCAAGAGATTGAGAGTTAATATTTATTACTTCACCTTGTGGTCTTCACCTTATCAAAAATGAATTACTAGCAGGTATACATACTCAAATTTATCTGGTATTTTTGTACACAAGAAACACAGAACTGAAGTGCTGAGTTCAAAAGCAATTGCAACATCTAAGAAAAGAAAGAAACCCAATTATTGAATAAAAGTATCTGCTATCAGGAAAGTTAGGAATAAGAAAGAATCCATGAGTATGCCCCACATTGACATGTCCAGACCATAACTACTAAGACATTCTCAAAACAACTTTGAATCTGGCAAGCCTGTTAGTACTCCTCATTTGATATCTGAAGTTCTCATCAGAAAATATAGCAAGACAATATGAGTTCTTTCTCCAGCTGGATTATGTTGTGCCTAGCATTTTTGGGAAAAAAGACAAGAGTTGCATGTCTGCTCCTGAGGCTGGCTGCATGCTTCACGACCTTGAGCCACTTGTGCAACTGGAGCGACTTTGAATTTCCCAGATGCTGAACAAGCTACCATCATGTTTCCTGTGATGCAAGCATCCTCAACAGATAGTTTAAAACAGTTTCAGTCTCTATCATTGCAATGCTAGATGTGTAAAAGGGATCAGTCATACTGAGTCTGAATAGCTGATTCTGAACAGAATAACTCCCCAAATCTTGCCTTCTCCACAATCTTACAGCAATGCTTTCTACCCAAGTAGAATTCAGAGTAAGGACTTAAAATTAAAGTAAGAAAAGCAAATAGAGGTGTTCGTGAGAACATACATTTAAGTCTCCATAGGAAACGTCTGTCTGATGGAAATAGTACAGGAGAAAACTCAATAGAGTGCATCTTCCCATCTAATCAGTAGGCAATGGATGCATCCATGGCTTGTTATGGACGCTATACTGTTGGACGAGATCTGTTGATATAGGTGAGTTACCTCCACTCAGGACTCAAAAGTATGTTCTGATACTAAAGATTTCTGCTCCTTTCTGCAAAAAATCTGTTTATTAAATCTTTTATGAGGAAATCATATTACCTTCTACTGCATATCTATTCAGTTAGATTTTAGTAGATCTTTGCATTGGGAAAAAACATTCTTTTCAGTTCCTATCTATGTTTTGGGGCTTAGTTGCCTAAATTTCTGTTGCAACTCACTCAGACTCAACTACATTTCAACTGGGAAAAAAACATAGTTGCTTCATACCTGATAATTCTTGTAATCTTTGGAGTAAGGGAAGTGAATGAGAAAAGTGATATATTACCCATGATAATTTTCTTAAAAATTGTTAACTTGTGAAATAAAATAACATAATCCACTGAAAAGATAAACATTTTTCTCAGCTATCAAATCTTCCAGCAATTTTCCACAGTATAATCTAATACAGAAGGTGTATCTCTTTCTTATTTGTGCAACACTGAAGAAATCATTTTGATCAACAAAGATGGTTGTGTACAAAAAAATCTTCCTGATAAACCCAGACAGTAAACACTTGTGTCACTATCTTAGTTAGAATTTTAGCCAATGCTTTTGTTTTTATTTGTTCAAAGTATATCTTCTACTTTTTCACTGCACCTATTAGATATTTCTCAACTTGAACACCTGTTGAACTAAACTTGTCTTGCCAGAATATCTTTATTTATGCAATCTTTATTCTGTCAATGGCAAGCATTTGAGCAGAATTTCTTTACCTTTCAACATATCCAGCAGACAATTAAGAACTCAGCATACAGAAGTATTTGCCAACTGAAATGTTAGTAGGGCAAGTTTAATCAAGTGATCTTGACTAACTTTTACCAAACAATCACAATTTTCATCATCAGTTTATCACTTCAAAATACCACTTTAAATGCTATTTCTTAGAAATTTTTATTGACTCAGTCTTTCACACAATCTGTAATACATGCCTGACTTGCATAATACTTCAGCCAACAGATCCATTAATGCTTGAATACTTTCTTTTCATGGGTAGCACAATGAATGCCAAATTTGTCTCCAGCTTTTAAGAAAATTTCGTTTTGCAGGGAAAATCCTGACCCATTGAAGCCAACAGAAGTTCACTGTTGACTTCAATGGGATTAACATTTCCCTGTATTTGTATACATGCATTCTCTCTATTTAGTGACGAGTATTCCAATTACATGTGTGCTGTACCTAAGGATAAGTCTAATTAAGAGAAACTTCTTTGAATTAGTGTTTGCTGACTGATACTATAAATGTAGATATTTAGACAACCATTTTGCAGAACCCTCTCCAATTCTGTAGCGATAAAATGGTGAGATATTGCTGCAGTGCAAGGTGCCACCTGGCATTTACTTTTAAACTAACCAATGTATGTGGGTCTCATCAGAGGAAGGAAAAAACACTGTCTGTACAACAAATTTTGCAAAGCATCTGAAGAGCAGTAAAAATATTCTTAAATAATCACCACTTTCGGAATGATGAAACTTTTTTGGGGAAGGGGTGCAGAGCTATTAAACTCATCCACAAACAGGGAAACCCATTACTTTCTTTTGGAAGCTGGTGGATTGGCAGCCCTATTGCATAAGCATACTGCAGTTGATTTTCGCTGTTGTATGAGACTCCACAAAATGCTTTTGATCCATTTTATCTTGCAACTTAGCAAAGAAATGTTGCAATAAGAAACAGCACCAGAGATCTGAAAAACTTAAGCTCTGGATTACCATATTGTGTTGTCCTGCCATTCAGTGTGTCAGACAAAGGCAGTGGTGTTCAAAGTAGAAAAAGAAAAAAGAGACCAGTCACAGAAAGTGCCGAGAACAGAGTAAATAATATTCCTCCACATCCCCACTCTTTCATAGATCTGTTGTTAAAAGAGTTGCAGCAATTAGGCTTTTGTTAATTACCAGCTGTTGAAACAGATGTGTTGACTGTCCTTATTAGCCAACAGCTGGGACAGGAGAACAATTGATGCTCTCTAAAATCAACAGCCAGCTGCTTTGCAGTAATTATCTCCTATGGATAATACAGGTGATAAAAGCAGCAAAAAAGGTTATGAGTTTCAATAACCAAGGTACTGTTATTGAATATTACTGGAATATATGGTTGATCTTAGAAAATGAGTACAACAGTAAGTTGCTATGTCTGCTTTCTATCTGCATTGTGTCAAGGTCACACAATATGCAAATAGTAGGGGAAATATGACCAGAAAAAAACCTCAAAACACCACAATTTTTCTATTTTTTTAAGCCTCTTACTTATTTTTAATGTCTTGCTGATCTTTAAGAAATGCTTTCTCTTTCAGGTGACTATGACTAGATATCAGTCATCATTCACTCAGTTTCCCGTATTTTGCATTCAATTTTAGCATAAATGACTTTGGAATGTGCAGACGGCTATTCCTACCTGTTGGGAAATTTTATTATACAATATGTAATAAAGAAATTATTAAAGATGGGGGCCATCCCTCTAGAGAATTAGATTCTAGTCTCAGGCATGTAATCAAATCCTAAGGAAATTCACTTCACATCCTGGAATTAAGTTTCCCTAGCACTAAAATGGAGGAACTATGTTTATCTTGATCGATCACTTTATGATTGATGACTTTAACATACTATATAAATGCAGAGTAATGCGTGCATAATACATTACTGTAACAGTAAAAAAACCTGCATGCTTTTCTTGTAGTGATATACGTCAAAGGTTATAAAATGAATAGTTCTTTAAGAAGCCCAGGCATGGGAGCCACAAGCTAAGTCCCAATATCTAAATGGATATAATATCTAAATGGAATATATCAACATAGGTAGTCAGATAGTTTATATTTACTTTTGCTCCTGCTTTGATTTATATTTTCTCATCTTGATACCCTATTAAATGCATTAAAAGAAAAGCAAAGCAGAGATTTTAAACCATTTCTATTAGCTGCTCAGTTCATCTCTTGCCAACAAAAGATATGTCTACAAGAACCTACAACCATGTCTATTCACTAATTAGTCTGTACTTAAAGACACTGCCTTACTGAAAGCAGGGATTAAGGCTGGTTGAATACTCTGCCTTTCATAGACCTCCCTTATGTCTCTGTTGGGTCATCATAAGCAGCTTGTTCTCTGAGCTTTAAGTAAGGAAGCTTGAAAATCAGTTCTGGGCTCATCAGTAGGCACTGGGGCAATTAACAGGAGCTACCAACGTTTTAAGGGACACGTGAAGAAATTAACTAGCCAGATTTTTCAGTAACAGGGATGAGTAAAAACATATCATACTCTCATGGTAGCTGTGTTTTAAGAAAGATACACTGCAGTATACACTATTATTTATTTTGAGATAAAGCAAAGCAATGTACTCCTCTGTTCCCACTCCAGATTCAAAAGAAAAAACCATGTCATTATAGCAAGAAAATCAACATGGGTCCTTCTATACATATACTCCCATCTATTATCAGGAATCCGCTGCATACTAAGAAAGAAACAGAGAAATTGAGTCTAGTTGTCAGTTTTCTACTTTTGGAAGAATGATACAAAAATGAGAAAAGGAAAGGAGAAGGAGTGGTTTTAAGCAATGGCTTTTCATTTGCTTTTCATTCTCTCCTTATTTCTCCAGCTGCTTCTCTCTACCTTTGCATTGCTTTTAAGCCATTGCACTGGGTTTTCCCCTGGAAGGCAAAATTTGGCTCTCTGCCTTTTGTTTGTCATCCATGAATGAGTTGGAGGGGGGACTGGGGACAGAGGAAAGTTTTGGTCTCACTCCGTTTTGGTCTACCAATGCAGTTTTAGACTGTTCCAAAGAGGAGCTAATTTGAGCAATGACAGAGCTCCTCTGCCTTAGGGAGAGATCTGAAGAAAGGTTTCTGCCCAGTATGGACAGATGATTCAGGACAGAATCAGGAAATTCTTCAGAGCTGGTGTTCTGCATGGATTTCCAGGGCAGAAACTACCACAAAGTGAGCAGGAAATTGAAGCCTTACAGAAGAAAACAGTGGTGAACATGGTTGCACTTCAGCCAAGCCATACTGCAGGAAATTTTCAAACTGCATGTACTCAGCAAGGGCCTCTGCTGCCTAAATCCTCCAGTTGAGATGGCCAGTTCAGGCCTCTGAACTGGTCACAATTGGAAATGTATCTCCGCAGGATTAACCACCAGCCCCTACTCTGAGAGCAGAAAAGCACCTGAGGGTGTGTACATTGCGGCCACTGGCATGCTGACAGGGAGCTGAAAGCACCTGGACTTTGGTCCCCTGTCTTGCAACAGTCACAGCCTGGTAACACACAGCTTCGACTCACCACCTAATTACAGCAACACTTCCCAGCTGAAAAACAGACCTAAGAAGATCTGAATTAACACATGAATTGAACACATTCCGTCTGCTGAGCTGCTGTGAACCTCCCTGCACTACGGCTGAAGCAAATCTGTCCCAGTGAACTTAATCCAATATATTTCAATTCCTTGGTATCTACCTTGCTAACAAAACCTACCATACATAACCATGAGCCAACACACAATGTGTTTCCCTTTGTATTTTGCTTTCAAATAAAACATTAGAGACAGCCCAGGCCAGTTCTCTGAGAATGTAAAGTTGAGAACTGCTGGCCAAATAAAAACTTTTCTGATATCTCATAAAATCTTTGTAAATGTGACAATCAAGCCCTCAAGAAAATTCACCTGGCAACAGCTGCGTTGAAACAAAGTTACTGCAGCAACAAGTAACGTCACAGTGTTAATAATTGACATGGAAAGAATGAAAAGGTGAGCAAGGGATAAAGAGGACAAAGGAGAGATTTCAGTATAAACTTCTGCTGGTAAGTAATCAATCCAAATTAAGATTGAAAGAGTGGTATGAATGTTATATTGAAAATTGAAGCGAGTTTGATATCTTGGACCGCTGAATGAGGCTTGTAAAACTCCATTTTCTGCAGTCTGATTTGCAAAATTTGACAAACAAATCCCCTGCTGATTTGAATCTACATTCATTCAATTCTCCCCAGAAACTAAAGCAAACGCAGGAACAGTGGCTTCTCATGTTTGCTGTATGCAGGAAAAGAGTCATGCAATTCCTGGTTCTGCAGGTTAAGGCACGAATTAGCAACACAGTGGTAATGAATGAGTTTCTCGATTTACATAATCTAACAAAAGACCACTCCCCTTGGAGGGAGGAACTACATCCTAGAGACACTGTTTAGAAGAAACAGTTTCTGATGACTAAATTATCAACAACCTGGGGTGAAATGGACTGCTACCTTAATATCCACCACTACTACTGTCAGAGGTCAAAGCAGCAAGAAAAACTGTTGAGACTACAAGTTAAAGTCAAATACTAAGAAATCAACATTTGTTTCCTCAAATCACATTTTTTCTGTATTCCATAATGAAATCCATAAAGACCAAATCTGGATTTTTATATTAAAACCTATAAATTATCACTGTTTCATTTATACCAATATTCCTTTGCCCTTTAGTCCAGAATCCTGGCAGCTGGCAAAATTTAACTCTTTTCTACAAAAGATATACCCTAAATTTAATTGAAGTATCAGAGTTTAAAAAATGAATAACTCATTCAGTAAAATGAAATAGTTTGGAAAGAGTGGACTCAATAAGTTTGCGAGTTCAGACCTAAAAGCTACTGTTTTTCAGTGAAGTTGGTGGCCAGTCTCAGTTCACGATCTGTGAAGAAACACTGAAGTCTCACCATTACTCAAAGATGGAAATCCAGCTGTGCTCCACCTCTTGAGGGGAAAGAAAGTACTAATTCATACCATCTCTTAGTGACATATCGGTAGTTGCTCAAGGAAGATGCCATCAATATGACATGTATTTTCGGTTTGTTGTTGGGTTTTTTTGTTTGTTTGTTTTTGTTTGTTTGTTTTTGGTTTTTTTTAAATTTTTTTTTTTAAATAAAATCTAGCAAAGAGTTAGTGATACCTTACGAAATGGAAACAATTAAAGATGAACTGCAACTGTCAAAATTATGTCACAGGAGTCTTTGCAGTTCACTGGACTTAATTACTTAGAGTCCAAAGCTGCTTCCAGTGACGTCAACACAAGTTGTCAAAGTAGGGGCAAGGGGTTTCTCTCTGGTCTAGTCACTAATAAGCTGTTACCGTTGGCAAGAATTAATAAACTTCTTCTTTCCTACAAAGATTAATTAATTTTTCAGGCTTCAAGAAAATGATACTTCTACAGTCAAAGAAGAATTATTTAATACTTGGGCTGTCTGCTGAGGCCTGACTGTGTGACACATATTTAAAACACAACATATTATAAAACGTAGCTTTCTTTTTAATTTACTGCACTGCGGTATTCTGAAAAATTCTGAGAACTTTTTCTAGCATCTAGGTGGTGTATAACCTTCCACAAAAAGTCTTATCTTAACATCAACCAAACTGCAGTTTGATTGCCAGTTTCTCTGAAAACAAGGTGCTTTATATTAAACACAATTTGTATCTCTCTTAGATAAACTGCTGGGTCAGAGTCTGTAATGAACAATGGCTTTTCAACACTGGGTAACTACTCCATTGACAGGGTTACTAGCTAACCTCTTTGCTTGTCCTACTCTCTTCAAAAATTTTTATTTTATAGATACATTATTTTTAAGGATCATTTGTAACCCTCCTTATACTATATTTTGGAGGATTATGATCAGGGATAATTGCTTCCTAGGAGCTATAAATATCGTAACTGTAATTAGAGCATTTAGGTTGAAATATTTGTGCTACAAACATTGAAACTAATTGCTGGTATCTACAATAAACTTCACAACTCAGTAAAAAGCCCACAGTAAGTAAATATTGATTGGCAAATTCAAAGTATATTTGATGATACAAGTATCTTGCTATATCATTATTACTGCACTGAACTAAATCATTATTGTAACAAAATGGAACTTTCCCAAAGTTTGTCAAAAATACAATAGTTTAAACTAACCATTCTTAATTTTTCCTCCAGTATAATTGTAACATAGACATTTTTCAGTTGTTATGGCACAGAAGAAAATAAGCGACACTTCTAGGGAACGAAGATTAAATCAAAAATATTGATCAGAAAAGTTTCTTATGCTGACATGCATTTTAGGAATTCATTTTTATGAAGAACGCTTTGTTAAGAAGGTAAGTAATGGCTTAATGTTTTTGCAAACTAGAAATGGAAGGACAACACCAGGAAATCTGTTTCAAGGCTAGACTCATCTCCTAAGCATGAATTTTAAAAAGTAGGTATCATTAGCAAGTGATAGGACAAAAAGAAGGACAAGAAGAAACATATCCCTCGATTTCCAGGGAACACATCTTTATTTTGTTTCATTATAAAGAATAAAGGACGAAGTCATGCAACCTCTCAGTGTCAATGCCTTACCAAGCTTCTAGCAGAAGCCCATTCAATACCCACAACTTAAGCAGTTCCTGGCTCGTTTGAAGTGGAAGGAGCTATTATCATTCACCAGCCAGAGTCACCTCTGTATCATTGCTATATGTAGAACACACTCCCTCTCTTTGGTGACAGAGCAAATTAAGACATGATCCAAATTCAGTAGCTCAATTCGAATGCAATGCTAACGCACCTGAGGACTGATTTAAGATTTATTTTGAGGCATTAGAAATAGAAGAGACGTACAGCTAGATCTTAATACTGGGGTATATACAGCCACACACATCTAAACACAACTGTGAGTGTACCTTTCAACAGAGACCTATGTGTACAATTATACATACAGAGAAATTATGCCATTTATCTCCCCTTCCTTCAGCCACCTGAAGTGAGGTGGCACTTCCAAAGATCATTTCACCTATCATCTGCATTTATCTTTAGAAAAGACAAACTGCCTTGTGGCGATATATCCCCCTCTTTATATTGGCTACAAATGGATCCGTGACAAGTGGCAGCTACAGCTGGATGAGTGAACCCCTTACTTGGCAGAACATTAATAAGCTTATGAAGTCAAGTACAGAAATATTAGGACATACCAGAGGTAAGGTTACCAGGACATACACATCATGATGCTACTTTTAACTTCATGGTCATTTTTCTGCAGACATCTTTCCAATTGTTGCACGGAGAGGACCTATACCTTGGCATGAAACATCACTGCCCAGTTAAAGAGCCTGTAACCTGTTCATTCCTGTTTCTTTTGTTGCAGCCAATGGGATGGGACTGCAGTAAGACAGCAAATATGCTGCATATTTAATGCAGCTGAATGCTGCTCAGCAGCTGTGGAATGTATCTGTCCTTTGGTCACAGCACCTTAGCATGAATTTACTGAAAGTTTTCAGAGGGATTGATAGTATGTTACTCATTTTCTGACTGTGCAAGAGAAAGCCCTTGTGTCTAATCTGCCAAAGTAGCCTGCACTCACAGCTGCAACTGGAGTGAATAGGAGACGGAACATAAATGCTATATAAGACCTTCATAGCAGAACTTAGATGAAATTTCTGAAGGCTTCAACTGCACTGAAAACAATTAAGAGGAAAATTAAAATGTAATTGGCTATCCACAGTTATCACAAGTGAGAAAGTTTATTTCCAGCATTTTCTGTCTGCCATCCATGACTGAAAAAACAGGCAGATTTCAATCCATGAAACAGCACATCAGTGAAAGAAGGGACTGTATGAACAGGGCAGCCTACACCACACAAGTAGGAGGCTAATCTTCTCAGCTGGAAACTAGCTGGAACAGCCAGGATATTAAATCAGCAACACAAGGGGAGATTATTTGGAAGGCAAATGAGGTACATGCTCAAATTCAGCACCTAACGAGCAAGTTGAACCAATGTGGCAAAGAATATAATGAAAAGAATCTCTTCAATTGTTTATGCTTTGATCCTAGGAATCTGGGTAAGCAGCAAGAGGAAACTCTCATTGATGGGAATAAATTTTATATAACCAATATTACTAAAATCTGGTGGGCAACTGGCATGTTAAAGTCTCTGATTAACAGGAAGAATAAGAGAGGCAGAATGGAAACAGGATGCCTTAACACTGCCCTCCCCCACCATGCCATTATTCCTTTTAGAATGATCAGTAACACAGGACCACAGCTCTTGAACACGTAGAGGTCAATATGCTAACTAAAATAACTTAAGAAAGACTTTCTGGTCAGCTAACTAGGGCACAGAACAAGTTTTTCTTCAGCACATTTTTATAATCTTTGAAAGGAAAAGAATGATGCTTTAGGGCCAGTTTAAGACACATATTCTGTGAGTCCTTAGTGGAAAATTATGAACTAATATTATACACTTCAAAAACCATATATTATTTTTGGGCATGAGGTAAATAATCTCATTATAAAACTAGAAATAGCAATCACTGTAATGGATATTGATATCTACTTGGAGAGAAGTGATAATAAACTGATTGAATTCCACATGGGAAAAAGCAACCAAAATCTTTATATGCACAGAAATACTTAAGTATTCAAACAGAAAAAAGGTTAGCAGAATACATAGAAAGCTGGTGAGTCCTTTAAGGGTGGCTATAAAAAAATGACCTCACAACCAAGTACAAGTACAGGTCCTTTTTCATATAGAAAGTAAATAAAATAAATTTACGCTATAAAAAGAAAACCAGGAGTGTTCAGTATGTCTTTGGTCTGTCTTTGGAAAAATCAGGATGGTATAGTTACAGTTGATGTAGAATGAATAAGCACTTCCAGTTTATTAGAATTTAAGGATGATTAAGTTTTACATTTACAGATTCAGACATTTTCACTTCATGTGTTGCACTGTTAAAATACCAGGACATTTCCAGACATGAAGAGCACTAATAATGTGTCAATAGTAAAACGAAACCACTAGTGGGATTAAAGCTGGGCCATATGAGTGAAAACACTGGATGCAATTAATACAGATTTTAATGAAAGACTACAATTATTCCCCGTCAACATGTTTTTAGTAAAATAGGTCTTGCCACACAAATCTGATTTCTGTCTTGGATGAGATTAGAAGGGGATGTTGTATAGTGATATTTTAGGCTTTCACTTGTCAGACATAACAAATTGATAAAAAAACCACTACGCACTATCAAGAAAAAATTTCTTAATTAAGTGGATTCTGAATGGACTGAAAGTTAAAAACCCCACAAATCCCCCATTTTCCAAGAGGCAATTGCCATTGAGTACTACCAGAATACTAGCAAGGTTGCACAGGTAACAGTACTAGCATTCTCTTATTCAACATGTCCTTCAATAATTTGGAACCAGGTAGACACAGCCAGAAATGTTCATGAACATAAAGTAAGTAAATAATGATGATGAAACAATGTCTTGGGTCACTTGCTGGGGTATTCAAATCAAGGGTATTTTAATAAAACCAAATGCAAAACTCTCAGTCTGAGAACAGTGAACACAGGCCACACTTAAAGTAAGAGCAACTATATTCTCAAAACACTGACTCTGATAAAGATATGAGACTTCAATACAAGATGACAGTATAATGCTGTGGAAAAACTGGGAAAATGCAACTTTTTTTGGTGTATACACAATAAAATAGTATCGCCATGAAGCAGTTAAGGTGACTTGACTTTATGTATGACACTGAGAAACAAAGATATAAAAATGCATCTGTGTCCGCATTTGAAAACAAAAGGTTGATAAAAACCCAGAGAAGATGCAGAAAAGAGCCACACCAGTAATGCAAGCACTAGAGAAAAAGGTATGCAGTGAAAAAACTTACTCTCTTCAGATTATAAAAAACCTTGAGGACACCTGCTAATTTTGAACAAGTATCAGGAATGGAATAGTTTTATGTTGATACTGATTCTCATTGTCTCTTGATAAATGGACAGAAAATACAGTATGTAAAGAAATTTTTAATCTGCTTGAGTAAGGGCAATTTGAATCACTGGAACAAATGATCAAAGGGAAATGGTGGTCTCTCCAACTCTTGGAATTTTTATACCAGACCTAGATACCTTTCTGGAAAGCAGGTTTTAAAATCCCATAAATTTCTAGGCTCAATACAATGACAACTGGTAAAATCAATGACCTGTGATATTCAGAAGGCCAGCTAAATTACATAAAAGTATGTTTTGGGCTTGGCATTAAGTTTTAGGAATTTACAAATGATAAATATTCTAAAATATAAATCTTGTACATCTTAAATAGGCGTGTAAAATTTGTGGGTACTTTTGACACTGGATTTTTCATGCCTTGGTTTCCTCACAAAGCACGAAGAAAACACTTCTGCAAGAATACATTAAATCATTGTTTATTATATCTTTGGTTCCTATAATATTGAATACTAGAGAAAATCCCCATGATGGTTGCTCACAATTCTGTTTTCAGGGAAAGGTTTGAACAGTATCCAGTAAACAAGGGATTGGCACACATAATGAACAAAGAAGATAAAAAAAATATATTGATTGGCTGTTCTCTGGATACTGTGTGGAGCAGGAATGCTGTGAAATAAAGCACACATGATCCTGTAATGAAAAATGTTAGCATACTGTTTCAGGGGAAAGGGGAGTAAATGAAGATGCTTGCTTCAGAAATGCCAGAAGTGAGGTTAACTCTTGATTAACTGGCTACCTCAGTGTAGCATTTCGCACGTACAGCAAATAACACTGTACAATTGCGCAAATACACAATACTCATAATTATTGTCTAAATAACCTGCCTTCCTGAAAGGAAGGAAAATGTTCTGATGAATAACTTTGCTGAAAGCAAGGCCATTTGCTTGCCCTATCATGCACTCCTTAAATCCCCTGCAATTTGTCAACTTTGAATGCAATATTTCTCCAGAGGCTACCAATGAGCTTTTTGCATTTTGCTCATGTCATCCATTTTCCATTTGTTTAGTGGAGACCTGAAGTAATCTTTCTGCTTCACAGAACAACTAAAGCCAACATACAGGGAAATAGCACTATCTAGGTACAGTTCTTAGCATGGGACAAAGGTCTTTGGGGATGGTCAGGCTCTTGGTGGCCTAGTGAAGTGACTGAGACAGATGAGGAAGAAACAAACACCCAGACTGAAAAAAGGAAGGATAAGTTAGGAAAACAGTGGAGTAAGACAAGAAAAAAAAAATTGAGAATGGGGAATAGAAGAAACCTACGTGATGTTGAAGGTATGGTGTAAAATGTGAGAAGACAGAAGTAATAATTTCTATGGAAACAAGGAAGAGAAGAATGCAGCTTAATATACTTCTCAGAGGTAGGTCAAAAGATGAAAAGTGCAGAACATATTGCAAGAATAAAAATAAAGATAAATATTTTTTCATATCCCATTTTCTTTTGTGTGACAAAATTTCTGTGATTTATTTTTATATTTCCCTTTTATGAACCTTTCGGTTTAAAAGTACTTACTTAAACAATGTGTATCTTAAACAATGGGTACCCCCATATTAAATGGGATATTCTTCTAAAGACAAATAAGTTAAATTATTCTAAGATTTGCAAATCAGACTCACTTCTCTGACTTTGTTAATATCTTTAAAATTATTTTTAAAATGTTTTTTCCGAGTCAGAAATGCCATTGAATGAATGTTTGACCATAAAAGTGAATGAGTCTAAAACTATAAAAGGTGGTTTTGGTGCCAGTATCTTTTCAACATCAACTTAATTCAAGTCCCACCTCTTTTAATCTTCCCTACTCCCCCCAAAACTGCCAGGGATCAGTTAGTGCTCATGACATTAGAAACTAATGAAAGGTATAGACTTTAATTTGATAAGTTAAAACTCCTTCAAGACTTAATGTCATCACTTTAAATGTAGCATAAAAAGAGGAATAGAAAGAAATGATTGAAGCTCTTCGCCATGGCTGTACTAGCCTCGACAGATTTAAAATTTGCAGTTCTGCTACTGGAGGCAGTATTTTCCTATATAAAACAAGAAAACCAAAACCAACCAACCAACCAACCAACAAGTTTATATTGACATTAAAATGTTTGTAATTCCGTGGGCAAAAGGATCTATTTAAAAACAGTGTAAAAATCAAGTAGGTTATTCTGTACCAGCCTCTCTCTCTCTCCCAACCTCATATTCCTTCCAATGTCCACATAAAATTAATGGATTCCACCCATATTCTTTACAGCTTTCTACTGCAATACCTCCAGCTCACTCTACGTAACTTTTTTGGTCCATCATTTGGACAGTAGTGATACCCTGTTGCACAGCTGCCTTCTATAAAACAGTAATGCCTACTGATACAGTCCTCCTGAACTTCCCCTTGAGTGGGACAGTAGGAGTTCCACAAAAACTGGCAACTGAATAGAAGAGAGAAACCCTGGGATTCAGTCATTATTCTTCTGTTCTGGATCGACTTGGTTGAAAGTAGCTAAAAATCAGAATGTGAAAAAAAAAGACTGCATAATCATATATCCCTTATTTTCTTAGGGAAATATGGATAAAACCCCCTGCTTCCTAGATATTTCAAACTGTGGTAGGTTGAGCCTGAGCTGATGGACAGCTCGTTTGACCAGTAGTGCTTTTTGAAACTTCCATATTTAAAGGCTGGAGAAGACAGGAAGTGCCCTCTCTTTGGGAGTTTGGCCGTTCCCGCAGGAGCGGGGGGAAGATGGCGCTGAGGTTTTCGCTCCTCGAAGCGGCCTCGAGCCTTCCCTCCCCCTCCCCCAGTGCCGGGGGCACGGCCCTGGGATGCCGGCGTGCCAGCAGGAGAATTTCTCAGAGTTCGGCAGCTGAGGAACAACTATATT